>JANAVB010039818.1:7292073-7312156 GCA_029216955.1 Iris pallida
CGACCTATAGCATATATTGATTGATTGATTGACTTGACTTGCGATACTATAAATTGGGAGTATCTTGTATTGTACTACGATTTATAGGAGTCTACTTGACTTTGTATCCTTTAGGAGAGGAGATCGATACTAGAATTGGCTAATCTTGACTGAGATTATCTTGTATTGTATTACAGTCAAAATCTACTATAGATTGGGAGTATCTTACATTGTACTACAAGCTATAGATGTTAATTGATTGATTGGTAGCCAAGTCTAGTATTACATTTTCTCATGACTCGTCGTCCTTAGATGTTCTTCTTGCAGTGTTCTTATCCTCCACACCTGTTATTTACTGTCATATTAGTAGGCATGTTTTATATATTTTGCTAGTCCTCTGAGGACCTGATGATCTCTTCAGGTAGCTGATTGCACGGAGTTTAGTTAGCAGAGCGGGGTGGTAGAGGATTGTGATGCATGATACAGGTATTTGCTTGTGATATTTCTTTATTATCCTTTTGTGCTTTATATTCAGTACCATGATATACTCTGCTTATTTATAGACTCATATCATTCTTGGAGTCTAATCGAACAATATGCTAATGGGCTGCAGACCATGACCCATAATTGTTCATTTTTATTTATATTATTTCCTGTGGATTGAGATATAGGTTAGATTAGACATGATACCCATGACCTTGACAGCTTATACGTACTCGAGTCGGGCTGGAGTCCACTCGATACGTAGCTGGCTTGCTCACGAGCTCGCGTCCGAAAACCGGGTGCGGGTCGTGACACCTGGCGCATGTAGTGTTTGGCGCGTAGGATTTCTAGTCCTGAAATTCCATGCTTCTACACCAAGCACCAAGCCTACTCTACTAACCTTACTATTTCCTCTAAATCTTATGCACACAATCCATATTTCATGCTCTGTCATCAGACCCAAAACCCAACTCAAGCCATCTGACTCAAACCCTAACTTAATATTCATCTGCTCTGATTTCTCTCTTTACTTATGTCAACCCCAGTTTTCAAAAATGTGGATAATTTTAAAATTTTGTAATTTTAATCTTTTAATAATGATATTTAAATCATATTGTAAATTTTTGGTAATTTTTAAATCAATTTAAAACTATTTAAAATATTGAATTGTGATTTTGATGGTTAACTAGTTAAACCCTAGTTTTGCTATGACCAAGGGAGCCTAGCCATGTGATTAGAATGTCATATTACTACTTTTTAGCCTAGGGATATTTTGGTCATTTTGATAATTTTGTAAAATTGTAATTTATATTAATTAAATATTGTGATAATCTTTTAGTTAAGCCTTAACCTAGAAGTTTAACCTAATCTAGATTAGTCTTGAGGTTAGAATCATGGTTAGAATATTCCTACTAAGTGTCAAGGTTAGTAATATCTAGATATTATTGTAGTAGGATATTTCCTTTTAGATATTTGTAGAAATAAAGCATTATGACTAAATTGGACCAATGAATGGACTTGAATTTATGTGGAGAAGCCTTAGCCACTCATCTAACCTTGCAAAACCCTAACCCTAATCATTTACAACAGCCATCAAGCCCATCCTTCCTCTATTTAATCACCTCTTCGTAAATACCTAGCCTCTTTTCATCCCTACACAAAATCCTAATAGTGTTCTTTCCCAAATCACCCTAGATTCCTCATTTCTCCACCAAATTGGACCAAACCAATTGCATTGGACACTATTCCTGGTGTGGAGGCTATTGAGGACTAGCTAGCAAGGATTCAATGGCTTGGGATCATTGCAAGTTAGGGAGAAGCTCTCATTTCAAGGCCTCTACATTGAGGTTTCACCCTCAATAGGTAAAATCTATCAAACACCTTCAAATTCCCAATTTCTTTCCATAGTTGCATTCATTTAGGTATACCCTAGCTGTCCCTCAAGTTTGGTAGGAATTGGACTTGGTTTGGTGTCCGTATCGGACACGTATCGGTGTTTTAAATAAGTGTTTGGTAAAATGACACATAGGAATTTATTTTGTCATTTTCAAAACTAATTACATGTATGTGTAGCCTAACATGTGTATATCATAACCCAAATCGATTGAGTCAATTTTAGAGTGTTTTTTGTGTCAAAAATGGACACGGGGATGCTGCACGACACACCGTGCGACTCCCCTGCTGCTCGAGTGTCCTAGCGGACACGACACGGCACCATCTGCCATGAAACTTCATGGAGACGTGGGGGCACTCACTGACATCATCTCCATGAAGTTTCATGTGTCCTCGATATGTGTACGCGAAGAAATCGCGTGCGCACTGATCTTGCATGTCACTGTACACACGTGAAAATGTACCCTGATACGCACTTCGTGCGTGGACATGTGGACACTGTGCAGGGTGATGAATAACTAGCCCTATGACCCCTCTAGCACTGTATACGTGCACATTGTGTCTCGTACACTGTGTCGAGTCCATTTCGACTCGACATGGCCGCACGAGGAGTGGTTTTCACTGATATCTGAAACTTCGATTTTTATAGTTTTTGGACACTTCGTGTCCTGTAAATTGGATAAGATTGGCTTCCTAGACACGTGGGATATGTCCCTAATCCTTGTACACAAGTCCTCCATTGAATTTCACGTTTTTATTTCAAATTTGGGGTTTCGAAGCCCATGTTTTAAATGTTTTATGAGTTCCCAGTTTTGTGATATTTCGAAATAGGTTTTGATTTGGGTTTTTGAATTTGGATATATTCTTTGATGTTATTATCATGATCCGCTCCCGAATAATCGGACACGAGTCGGACACGCCCAACCTTCGTCATTAGACACGATAAAATAAGCTGTACCAAGCTAGTGAAATCTAACCAGATAACATGAATGTGTACAATCACAGCATCTAAAAAGTTCCCAGAATGATCACCATAATCCATCGACCATAATATCATAAAAGTACTGGAAAAACACTATGAACTCACAACATACAATATCTAGAGGAAGAGCTAAAATAATCTAAATCTGAAACCTCAAGCTAAGCCATGGCTCCATCCTGCTCAGCTAATATCCTGGGCTCTGGCCTATAAAGTAGAATGGTACCCTGCAAGTATACCTACAACATATCCTAGTCAGGAGCGGAGCTAAGTATATCCAAGAAAATGAACATGAACATCATGGTATGGAAATGAATACAGAAAAAATATAAAGTACGAGAAATGAGAACATGATATGAAACCTGAACATGAATATTGAAAAGTAAATACATGGAACATGAAATGAAACCTGAACATGAAATACACAATGAACTTGACGTGTGCAATATATCGAAATACATCTAGAGTGTGTGATCGGCCTGGGTAGATTCAGGGAACATGAAATGGTACGACTTCGGTCCCGCGTGCACGATGCGGGGCCTAAGCTATTCACATGAATAGTAACTCGGGTTTGATCACACATCTATAGTATTTCCCCTCCCAAACACAAGTAAACTCAAGAAACAAGATACAAGATAATCCCGTGTAATATCGTGTCAACAAGAAGATACAAGCATGAATACAAGACATGAAGTAATGGACAAGTCCGAGGAGTATACTTGTCTTGCTCAGGGTGATCGAAAATGGGTAGTAAAGCTGGAAACCTTCCTGAAGAATAGGTACAAGTTTGTTAAGATCAATTTCTACCATTGGTTAGATATTGCCAACTAATTTCCTATTTAAGTTTGGTGTCAACTTAAATGTGTATAGGAAGGTAGTTATTATTATTATTATTTTAAGATAAGAAAATAGGTTAAATTTATTTAGGATCACTACTAACCTTAAAACACTACTTGCTTATAGATTAGGTAGCCTCTTAGACTTGATAATATTAAATATAAAAGTATTACTATCTACACTATGCAAATATTCATCAAATCTATTATCTAATGGTAATTAATTACTTAATCACTATTTTTCCAATAAGCAGAATACTTATAAAATAAGAGTTTTAAACCCATACAACAAAATATGTTATACGGCCCAACTTAATAAAATTAATTAGAAATATTATGGTTATTTACAAATATAGTTAATATCATTTCCTGAAATCACTATCAAAATTATTAAGGCAATTAGTCAAACTGAATGATACAATAAACAATTTGGAACCTAAGAACAATCCAACTCAACTCATAAATCCAGAATTCCCACTCAGTTTACCACTAGCTATTACTCAACCCAGCAATCAATTTGTAGAGTCAAAGTCTAGCAAGCTCTACCAATGCCAATAAATACAACATAGTTATTTAGCCAATCTAGCATTTGACGCAGGAGACCAAGACCAATCGAACCCATATATAATCCAACCATGAACTAAGCTATAATATGGATTCATTTCAACTTCAACCCGCGCCACATCTAACTTCAACTGTTGTCCCTACCATATATTCCAATGCTAACACCAACCCATATCATACAACCAAAACTGCAATATACAACCCAGAAATCGACCAGAGTACACAAATCAGGATGTTTACAGAACATCTCACTAAAAAAGAACCTATAATGTAGGGAAAACTTCAACCATGAACAAAACTCCAAAAGTTCAAATTCCATACGCCCCAAACGCCACCTGAAACCTCCAATTAACTAGACACGATGCACCTAGACTCCAGTTCAGACCAACTGCACACGACCCCAACACAAAACCAGAGCTTAAATTTCTACTGCTGCTAATCAATACCAACTCAAAAGAAATGAGCAAGAATATACAATTTGAAATTAAACAAATAATGAAAGAATAATTTACATAATTTATCAAATCCAAATTAAGCTTCAACCTAAATTAACTTCCAACCCTGCCACGGTCAACTTCTATCCGAATATGATCTGGACACGGCTATAGGTCTTGCGTCTAACCGAGCACGAACACACTCCACTTCTTGGACACGGATGTACATCCGGACACGGCTTGCTCGAACACACCCATATGAACACAGATCATAGTTACACACCACGAACCCGCATATAAGACACGTCTTGGACACGAATACATCTAGCCGACACAAATCACACCACGACACTACTGTTCCTGGCCAAACTCGCACTTAAACACAATAATAGAGAAACAATAATTGACAAAAAAATATCATAAGTACCTGGAAGAGATAGGTTCCAACTGATCGGCTGGACTAGGGAAAATTCGTGTCCGACACGTCCTCTATGTTCTCTGATACGAATAGGCCAGATTCAAACATTTAAACAAACGGCTCGTGAGCATGATCTCAGAAGTATCTATGATGACTTCCCATACATAGCTTGATTCAAAATTCTCAGAAACTTTAAGAAGATTCAACAAAGAAAATCAAAAATCACTCACAATTTGGAAAATGTTATGAATTAAACTTAAAAATTCCAACCGGTCACCAGATCTGAACAAAACTCCTACAACAGAGTTCGATCATCGAAAAGAAAACTAATTCATCCAGAATCGGCAAAATTAATTCCAAATCAAAGAATTCATGGTTGAAGAGGACATATACTTACTTCTGAGACTTGGATCGAAAGGACGTAGATCTACTCATTGGAACTAGTCGTGCACAATCATCGTCATCGCCTTCGTAGATGTCGGAGATCTCACGCTGTCGGAGAACAAGTCGTGTCGCTGAAATCTGCCACGTACAATTGATCACCAGCGCGTGTCGCCAAACCCGCCTCAAAAGGCCGCCGCTCGTCGTCGATCAGACGAGAGTTCACGGACTGTCAGAGGGATACTGACAGATCGTCCCGATCTAGATGTGTAAATTGCTCGATTAGAGCCAGGATCAAGAAGAGAATAATGTTTTCAAAATGAAATTGAAAAGAACTCACATATCTCTTGTCAGATTTGGGTTGTCGGATCAGAGATCACCACGGGGAATGCTCGGTTGATGCGGTGGAGATGACTTCTCGCCGGAGGAAGCTTCATCGTCGTTCGCCATGAATCCTCAATCCTAGGGTTAGGGTTTGAGTTCGGAAGATTTTTGGGGAGGAAGAGAATTGGGGAAGCTCGATTTTCTCTGGCAAAGTAAAATGAAACTTTCTTTCTCTCTCCTCTTCTTCTTCTCATATATATACAAAGAAAGTAAAATGGTAATTTCACACTTAAGCCCTCATTGAATTACATTTTACAAAAATCGCACACAGTTGTTAGAGTTAGTTATAATTGTTTAGAAAGTTGTTAGGAAGGTTGGGGACCACAATAGTTAGTTAGTAGCTTGGGAAGTACTCCTAATACATTAGTTTAACTAACAATAATATAATAATTCAATTATAGTATCCTAGCATAACAATTACTAACAAACTTGAATATCATTTATTAAAATTTTAAAATAGTCTTACGGTCTTAAGGCCCGTCGTTGTGCATTTAAGTCAGGCAAGTCATGTTAGGCTATCGGAGTGGTAGCAAGCACAGTCCTACGAGTTCTACGATTGGGTATAACCACATAGTCTTACGGTCTCAAGGCCCATCATATAAAGTATGACTTGGGCGATAGCGTCGCGTAGAACGTAAGTCGGTTTGAGGCACGATGCACGGACTTAGTGTTTAAGGCATGAACCACGGTTGATTTAATGAGTTTTGGAGAAAGAACTATCGAATAGGCATTCATGAGTTGAATGAAATGATATGGTAACATGGAAAGAATGCTCGCGACCATGGGTCGTCGAGGGGTCTCAAATGATAGAAGTCTTGAGATTGGTTTTGAAAGAGAGGGTAACACTGAAAGAAGGATGACTGTATGAGACGTCAGTTTGATTCGAGTCTTGCATGGTCATTGGATAACTTGTCGACAAGGGCGATTGTTTCCTCGGACGACAACCCGGGGCCACGGGACCGTTCCGGCCTAGGAGGAAACCGTGGGTGAATGTGAGCGGGATAGCTAAGCCGAAAGGTAAGTATTCGGTGGACGCTCATTAGGGCTAGCTACTTTCGATGATCGGTCCATCCTATACCAGCTATGTGTCCAAGATAGCTTGTCATGCTAGTGACTTCATATAGATGAGTCGGCACGGGCGGCAATCCGTGAGTGTGCCTTTGGATTGAGTCGAGTATTGAGTGTACTTTATCAAGGAGTCGAGTTGAGTGTGTGTGTACAGTTGAAACACAATGTTGGGCCTAAGATTTGATTACAACGTAGGCGACGTGCTTCGGCACAAGATGTGGGGTCGAGTCTTATGTTGTCGGCATATAAGTTGCATGATTATGATTGAGTTTGTCACGTCCCACTTCCTGGATGGAAGGGTGACGTCATAACCACATCCCCAGGCTACGCGCCGAAATTCGCGATTGTCGCCCGTAATCATCAGCAGAATGGAAAATACAAGAAATTTTCATGGTATTAAAACATAGTGTAGCTATTATACAGGGAACTTTTCCAACAATACTATTACAGATTATTACAAAAGTAGATTTGCAAAATAACTACGATACTGTTGGCCATAACTGTAGGTAGTCCAGACAGTTTACTCCTCGTTGTAGTACGGCGATACTTCGGCGGAGGCGTCTTCTTCTTCTTCACCTAGTGAACAAATACTAGGTCGTTCAGAAAATGACGAGCAAGTCCTCGGCCAAGAACGGTGAAAGTTAAACAAAATAAGGAATATGTAGTTTAGAGAAAAAAAATGAAACAGAGTATGCCAAATTACACTGCTATATATATATATATATATATATATATATCTGCTTTAGTAAAACATGAATGAAATCAACGTCCTACTCCATGAAAAATAAGATTTTCGAGCTTCCCTTGAGCTTTTAGTAGGAATTGCTTTCCTTGAGCAATTAAGGACACTGCCCACCTATAATAGGCAGCGTTGTTTCTGGAGTAAGATTGAAATGAAATGCAGTTTTGAGAACAATACTCCGAATAATCCTCTAAATATTTCCCGTGAACAATCTCGTTAACCTGGGATCAGGCTGTGATTTCCGAGCCTCCCTTGGGCTAAAATCATCTATTGATGTTACTGTCAAATAGATGTATTGATTTTCGAGCCTCCCTTGGCCTAGTACACCCTAGTCGAAACTAGATGTACTGATTCACGAGATTTTCGAAATACTGATCAGCTTTTGTTATTTATGTTACGGGATATCTAGGGATATTCAGTTGTTCTCCCCTCCCAAATGCTTTCTTAGATAAGAAAATTTCTAAAAATTTTCGAAAGTCAGAAATTTGTCTATCTTCTAAATTTTCCAAAAATTTCGGCAGAGTCTCCTTTGTATTTAGGAGCCCCAAAAATTTACAAGAATTATATATATATATATATATATTAAAAGAAAAATATGGGCTCGCCGACCCCTTCGATGGAGCAACTCTCAACACCGGAACCACGCAAGTAAATAATTGGGCTCGCCGACCCCTTCGGTGGAGCAACTCTCAACACCGGAACCACGCAAGTAAATAATTGGGCTCGCCGACCCCTTCGGTGGAGCAACTCTCAACACCGGAACCACGCAGTATAAAAGAACAAAAGAACTTGAGACTTTTACCTGAGCAAGCAATGGTTACCTTTCCTTTAGAAATTAGTCGGGTCGCGGCTTGCTAATAGCTTTGCAGTTTATCAAAATGAGCAATGTTTATCCAACTATACTAGTAAATATGCAAGACTTTATAACATATATCTATATATGTATATATATATATATATCATGTAGATAGTATAAAGAAAATCAAATCAAACATAACTCTTCCATATTAATATGTGCATGAAGCAGGAAAATATAAAAAATGAGACTTATTTCTAACTATGAACACACAACATTGAGTACCTAATATTAAGTAGAGAAGCGCAGGGTCCTTGTACTTTTTACCTTCCCGGCGTGCGGTCCAATTGTTCAGTTCCAATGTGTATGTCAAACTTACCCTTGGAGAGTCCCGTATGTTCATGTGTGTTTATTTGTTCATGGCAATTCAAGTCCAAATAGTTCAGGTCCACAATCAGTTCCTTTAGTTGTGCATACTTACCCGTGATATGTCACAAATAATAGTTCCAGTGCCAAATTTTAATTCCTTTGCCTATGTCTATCAAAATTGAACATTTTCTAGAAATCAAGTTGCAAAATTCTAAATATCTCGAAATTGGGTTAAAATGCTACCAAAATTTCAAAATTTATAATCAAACCATAATTAGAGAGATTTCCCTAACTTATATTCTAAATTTTGATTTTTGTGAGATGATAAAATTATATCTAACATGAATTTCAGATTTATACTTGGCCTATACAAATTCCAATTCCTAATATTACCAAAACTTATCATAAAAGGAAAAATTTGTATGTTTTAACTTAAAATTTCAGAATTAATTATGAATTCCTAATTATTCAGAATTAACTTGGATAAAAAAAAATTTATTAGAGAAGAAGGATGAGAAGAGGACTTGCCTTGGATTGGGAATGACCTAGACTTCTCCACAAATCCTAATTGAACCCAATAGCAAATAACAACCCTTGTTAGTACTCTAACCTAGTTAGAATTGGAAAAATAAGGATTTGGGGAAGAAGATGAGGATTACCTAGGTTTTCCTTCTTGGAAAAATGAAGTGGAAGAGGAAGGAGATGAAGAAGGGGGGTGGTAGAGATGGCCTATGTAGTGTCCCGCTCATAGCGGTTCACTATGTAAGGCTTGTGGCTTGGCTAACTCGGTCGGAACCGAGTATTGGGGAAACTTACCGTCGGCATCGAATCGATCACGGACAAGTGCATAAGAACCTTTCCAATTAATGGAGTGGTTTCTCTTGAAATGCGTCCAAGAGTTTTCTTTGGATGTTTTGCTGCTGGTTTTGCTGCTTAGTTTTGATGGATGCTTTTCTGAATGATTTTCGATGATTTGATTCTTGCCCATTTTTATCGATTTGCATAGCATTCATTCTTGAGAATTCTGAGAGAAGAGAACACAAAGAGACGGATTATTAATCAATCTTTTGGTGCCAATGCAGACTGACGCGTGACGGAAGGCTAAGCGTGCAAGTGTTTCTCTCTCTCGACGATTCTCTAATTTGGTGAGTGTGGATCTCTGTGGTGGTATTGTCCCTCTCGTTATTCCTTCATGCCAACTAAATAATTGTCTTGCAACATCCGTTGATCGATATCAAGATGCTAATGCCACAAGTCAATACCACTAAGATGCTAGAGATAGAACATTGAAATGAATTGATTACACTGCAATGAACTGAACATTGAAATAATTGAATTGATGCCTAGAATGATGGTTATGAAATGCTAAGAATGATCATGTTGCCTATTACTTCAAATATTCTATGCACACTGTGTATATCGAGTCGGACACACATTCGCCTGACCATGGACAACTTGTATACAAGGATTGAGCAATAATTTCCTCGAACGGTACAGGGGCGCCTGTACCGATTCGGCCTAGGAGGATAATGAAGTGCTTTGGGGAACATAAGTAATGCGAGGCATCATAGAGGCTAGCTCCCTACTGTGTTGTCATCTCATTATCTTGAAGTCCCAAATGCAAATGAATGAATGAAAAGAGTCCGTATGGTTTAACAATACCAGTGGTCACATCGTGGGAATGTATGCTAATCAATGTCTTATGCAGGGGCGGTAAGTATATTATTATTATTATCCTGTATCTTATGCAGGAAAGCTGGATTCGGCCAATGGTAAAGTAAACATGGTTTTATGAACTACCATGTCATTAGAATTGTTATTTACTCTAAATGTTGCCTGTCCCTTATAAGTTCATATCTTTAAAATGCTTGTCATTAATAAAATGTTGGTTTAGCTGAGTGGGCCAACGGGGCTCACCAGCGCATTGTTATAATGTGCTGACCCCTCCTCCACAGGTATTGGAGAAGGCTCGGGCGCACATCGCAATTAAAGCTTTCTGAACTGCTGTTTCCTTTCAAGTTGTTTTTCCCTAAAGACGCACAAAGTATTGCGGAGATTTCAAAGATAGCTGCTTATATTTCAAAGTACTAAAGGGGCATGATGTATGGAACGTGAAGTTATTTCATGGCAGCCTATCATTTGTACTTCTTTTCATGAATCAATGTAGCCGAAAAGGCATTTCAAATATTATCGAGAAAAGTTGTATTTTGACTACAATCATCAATAAAATGAATATTTTCTTCCTATTCCGCTTACTCAATGTTTTCGCAACTGTGGCTTATTTTTCAAATGTGATGAATTGATATAAATGTGCATGTTCTAGCCTTGTACAAGTGCAACTCTAGACTTGTACGGCATCACGCCTTAGCGAGGACGATCGATTCAGCGTGAATCGAAGCAAAGACGAGCGATTCTCCGAATCGAGGCGTGACAAGTTGGTATCAGAGCACGGTTTCACTTTCTCGGATTACAAAAATAAAAGTTTTAAAAAGAAAGTCTTGATGCAAATTTTCTCGATTGATGGTGTCGATAGCGCTGGCATGAAATAATGTTCCATACAATAAGCCCATAAATATTTTATGAGTGCTAATAGAATTATTTCTTGTTGTAGAATGACCAAGGGTGATAGCGCAAAGACGAATTCATCGTCTGACCCAATTAAGAAACTGATTAAGCAAATGGAGGCTCAGAGGAAGCAGAGCGAAGCTCAACATCGCGCGCTTCAAGAGCAACTGCAGTATCAGTTTCAGGAGCAGCTAGATGCTCAACAAAAACAAGTGGATAGTCTAACTCAGATTGTCACCAAGCTGTCGACCGATTCCAATGTTTCTGCAAAAGCCACAGCAACCGAAACCGTAGAAGTGCCGGCAGAGAAATCTGAGACGCCGACACAGAAGAGGACGAGCTTCAAGTTCTCTGAATTTAAAAGTTGCGACCCACCTGAGTTTAATGGAAAAGAGGAGCCAGATGAGGTGATGGGCTTCTTGAACACACTGGAGGGCTATTTTCGAATGTTAGAGATTCAGGGCAGTAAGAGGGTAGAGTGTACCGCTGTACAACTTCGTCTCAAGGCCCAGGAATGGTAGATTTCGCAGAGACAAGCACTTTGCAGAAACAGTCAGGATATAAAGATGTCTTGGAAGGCCTTCAAGCAGGCTTTTATTACTCAATTCATTCCACCCACTGTCCGACAACAAAAAGAGAATGAGTTCATTGCACTTCGACAAGGCAGTATGTCAGTGCATGACTATGAGACAGAGTTTTTGAAGAGAGTCGCATTCGCTGGGTACATGATTCCGAATGACGACGCCAAGCAAGGAAGATTTGTGCAAGGCTTGAATGAGGGCCTAGAGCGGGATGTGCTAACTCGAAAATGTATGTCTTACCGGGAGGCGTACGAGACAGCTCTCGAGATGGAGAGATTTCATAAGCCGGCTAGTCGTGAGACAATGAAGAGCAACCAAGGACTCAATAATCAGAAACAACCTTGGTCTGCTAGCAGGAACGACGCACCTAAGCGTCACAATACTGGAGACAATAGGGGGCCTCAACATACAGAACGTTGTAAATCATGCAACCGTTGGGGACATCGATCCGAAGATTGTCGGGTTAAGTGTTTCAAATGTGGCGAACAGGGCCATAAGGAAGCTGACTGCAGGAATAGAGGAGGGAATCAGTATCCTCCTCGTGGGCATAACAATAATCAGTATCGTGGGCATAACAACAATCACAACCGGGGCCAATATAACAACCAGCATCGTGGCGAAGAGCCACCAGCCTTACCGGCTCCAGCTGGGAATGCACCGAATCAACAAGGTGGGCAAGCAAGGGTTTACGCCCTGACTCAGGCAGAGGCCCAGACCGCGGAGAATGTTATAACAGGTACGTTGCTATATAGAGGCACACCTGCAAGAGTACTTTTTGATTCTGGCGCTACTCATTGCTTTATCTCTTCTGATTTTGCAACGGAAAATAAATTTTGTATGACTCAACCAAATACAGCCTTGTGTGTTAGCACTCCTTCGGGAGTAGATATGCCTGCAACTTTGATTTGCAGGGACGGCTACATTAAAATTGGAGGCAATACTTTATCTCTGGATGCAATTGTACTCGACATCAAAGAGTACGATATCATCTTGGGAATGGACTGGCTCAGCGCCTGTCATGCAACGATTGACTGTGCGGATAAGAGAGTTATGTTTCGCCTAACCGGAGAAACAAAGTTCTCTTACTCGTACGGCTCGGCGTTCCAAGGACCTATGGTAATAACGGCAGTTACAGCAAGGCACATGTTGTACTCAGGGTGTGAAGGGTTCCTTGCTTCTGTTTTTGATACTCAAATGAAGGGTGTAGATTCGAATCAGACCGAGATTGTGGCAGAGTTCCCCGATGTGTTTCCGGACGAGATACCTGGGATGCCGCCGGATAGAGAAATTGAATTCACAATTGATACATTTTCGGATACTCGTCCGATATCAAAAGTATCGTACAGGATGGCTCCGGCAGAATTAAAGGAACTAAAGGTGCAGCTACAAGAATTACTAGACCGGGGATACATTCGCCCAAGTGTATCTCCATGGGGAGCTCCAGTGCTGTTTGTAAAGAAGAAAGATAGGACGATACGGATGTGCATCGATTACAGAGAACTAAATAAGACAACCATCCGTAACAAGTATCCCTTGCCCATGATAGATGATTTGTTCGATCAGCTACAAGGGGCGACCATGTTTTCAAAAATTGATCTTCGTTCAGGATACCATCAGTTGAAGATCAGACCCGAAGATGTTCCTAAGTCAGCATTCCGTACGAGATACGGACATTATGAGTTTTTGGTCATGCCATTCGGCTTGACTAATGCTCCAGCAGCCTTCATAGATTTAATGAATAGAGTGTTTCGACCGTTCTTAGACAAGTTTGTTGTTTTGTTCATCGATGACATCTTGATATACTCAAAGGATAGGGAGACTCATGTCGAGCACTTGAGAGAAGTACTTCAGACGCTGCGGGACAACCAGCTCTATGCAAAGCTAAGTAAGTACGTGTTTTGGATGAACAGCGTGTCGTTCCTAGGACATGTTGTTTCGACAGAAGGTATTGCCGTTGACCCAAAGAAGATTGAGGCAGTTGTGGACTGGAAGCAGCCTGCATCAGCTAGTGAGATACGGAGTTTCCTTGGTTTAGCCGGGTACTACCGTATATTTGTGAAAGACTTCTCGAGAATCGCGTTGCCTTTGACTCGCCTAACTCAGAAGGGAGTCGTATTTAAGTGGACTGACGACTGTGAGAGTAGCTTCCAAGAACTCAAGCAGCGGCTCGTCACGGCCCCAATTTTAGCACTTCCGGAAGGCTCTGAGGGATTTCAGATCTACAGTGACGCGTTGGGACTTGGTTTGGGATGTGTTCTCATACAACATGGGAAGACAATATCTTATGCTTCGAGACAACTCAAACAGCATGAGAAGAATTACCCAACACATGATTTAGAACTGGCGGCGATTGTGTTCGCGTTGAAATTGTGGCGACACTATCTCTATGGTGTGTCCTGCGAGATCTTCACGGATCACAAAAGCCTGAAATACATATTCACACAGAAAGAATTGAATTTGAGGCAGCGACGTTGGTTAGAATTGATCAAGGATTATGATTTGACAATCTCCTACACGCCGGGTAAAGGAAATGTGGTAGCTGATGCCTTGAGTCGAAAATTTGTTGGGTCCCTAACAATAGTAAAAGAGGTACTACGGGATCTTGAAGAGATGGGCATCGAGTTCAGGATCCGCCTGCAGAATGTGCAGTTGGCTCAGTTACAACTTGAGCCGAGTCTCCAAGGAAGGATTAAGATTGCTCAGAAGGATGACCCATTTCTGCAGAAGATACGCGAGTTGATTCTAGCAGGAAGGGCGTCAGACTTTACCATTGAAGATGACACTATTCATGTCAAAGGGAGATTGTGCGTCCCTAAGGATGAGAATATCAGGAAGGAAATACTGACCGAGGCTCATTTTACGAAGTATTCCTTGCATCCGGGAAGTACGAAAATGTATAAGGATCTACGCTCAACTTTTTGGTGGCTTGGTATTAAGAAGGATGTGGCGCTATTCGTGTCACAATGCATGGATTGTCAGCGTGTGAAGGCCGAACATCAACGGCCAGGCGAAGAATTACAAAATTTGGCTATTCCACTGTGGAAGTGGGATAATATCTGTGTGGATTTTATAGTCGGTTTGCCAAGAACTCAGAAGGGAAATAATGCAATTTGGGTTATCGTGGATAGATTAACCAAGTCGACACATTTCATTCCAATAAAAGTTACGTGGGGCATGGAACGGTTGGCTCAGATCTACATAAATGAAATCGTCCGATTGCATGGAGTGCCAGCTTCGATAGTGTCGGATAGAGACAGAAGATTCTTGTCGCGATTTTGGATAAGTCTGCACTCAGCAATGGGCACAAAGTTGAACTTCGGTACGGCTTACCACCCGCAGACTGATGGTCAAACAGAGAGAGTAAACCAGATTCTTAAAGATATGTTGAGATTGTGCGTGCTCGATTCGAAGACAAATTGGGACATACATCTCGCATTAGCAGAATTTGCCTATAACAATAGTCATCAGGCAAGTATTCAAATAGCCCCGTACGAAGCCTTGTATGGACGGAAATGTCGATCACCGATATGCTGGGATGAAGTCGGTGAACGGCAAGTGCTTGGACCGAAACTTGTGGAGCAGGCCGTCGAGAAAGTTCGCTTAATTCGAGAAAGACTTAGAGTTGCTCAAAGTCGACAGAAGAGTTATGCGGACGTACATCGACGACCTTCGGAATTCATGACAGGAGATCACGTCTTCTTGAAGGTCACACCCATGCGAGGTATGATGCGGTTTGGGATGAAAGGAAAGCTAAGCCCGAGATTCGTCAGACCATTCGAGATTTTGGAGAAGGTAGCCTCCGTGGCTTATCGACTTGCACTACCTCCGGCTCTGGCTGATGTGCACGATATCTTCCATGTATCTTAACTTCGAAAGTACGTGCATGATCCAAGTCACGTAGTGAACTTCGACCAGCTGCAGCTGAGCGCTGACCTATCCTACACTGAAGAGCCTGTCCAAATTTTGGACAGGAAAGAGAAAGTTTTGCGGAATCGGACAGTATCCCTGGTCAACGTGCTGTGGCGGAACCATGCTGTAGAGGAGTCGACATGGGAATTAGAGGAAGAGATACGGGTGAAATACCCTTCGCTGTTTGATAATTTTGAGGTAGGACCTTTGCTTTAAGTTTCGAGGATGAAACTTTTTCTTAGTGGTATATTATGTAGTATTCCGCTCCTAATGGTTCACTATGTAAGGCTTGTGGCTTGGCTAACTCGGTCGGAACCAAGTATTGGGGAAACTTACCGTCGACATCGAATCGATCACGGACAAGTGCATAAGAACCTTTCCAATTAATGGAGCGGTTTCTCTTGAAATGCGTCCAAGAGTTTTCTTTGGATGTTTTGCTGCTGGTTTTGCTGCTTGGTTTTGATGGATGCTTTTCTGAATGATTTTCGATGATTTGATTCTTGCCCGTTTTCATCGATTTGCATAGCATTCATTCTTGAGAATTCTGAGAGAAGAGAACACAACGAGACGGATTATTAATCAATCTTTTGGTGCCAATGCAGACTGACGCATGACGGAAGGCTAAGCGTACAAGTGTTTCTCTCTCTCTCGACGATTCTCTAATTTGGTGAGTGTGGATCTCTGTGGTGGTATTGTCCCTCTCGCTATTCCTTCATGCCAACTAAATAATTGTCTTGCAACATCCGTTGATCGATATCAAGATGCTAATGCCACAAGTCAATACCACTAAGATGCTAGAGATAGAACATTGAAATGAATTGATTACACTGCAATGAACTGAACATTGAAATGATTGAATTGATGCCTAGAATGATGGTTATGAAATGCTAAGAATGATCATGTTGCCTATTACTTCAAATATTCTATGCACACTGTGTATATCGAGTCGGACACACATTCGCCTGACCATGAACAACTTGTATACAAGGATTGAGCAATAATTTCCTCGAACGGTACAGGGGCGCCTGTACCGATTCGGCCTAGGAGGAAATAATGAAGTGCTTTGGGGAACATGAGTAATGTGAGGCATCATAGAGGCTAGCTCCCTACTGTGTTGTCATCTCATTATCTTGAAGTCCCAAATGTAAATGAATGAATGAAAAGAGTCTGTATGGTTTAACAACACCAGTGGTCACATCGTGGGAATGTATGCTAATCAATGTCTTATGCAGGGGCGGTAAGTATATTATTATTATCCTGTAGCTTATGCAGGAAAGCTGGATTCGGCCAATGGTAAAGTAAACCTGGTTTTATGAACTACCATGTCATTAGAATTGTGATTTACTCTAAATGTTGCCTGTCCCTTATAAGTTCATATCTTTAAAATGCTTGTCATTAATAAAATATTGGTTTAGCTGAGTGGGCCAACGGGGCTCACCAGCGTATTGTTATAATGTGCTGACCCCTCCTCCACAGGTACTGGAGAAGGCTCGGGCGCACATCGCAATTAAAGCTTTCTGAACTGCTGTTTCCTTTCAAGTTGTTTTTCCCTAAAGACGCACAAAGTATTGCGGAGATTTCAAAGATAGCTGCTTATATTTCAAAGTACTAAAGGGGCATGATGTATGGAACGAGAAGTTATTTCATGGCAGCCTATCAGTTGTACTTCTTTTCATGAATCAATGTAGCCGAAAAGGCATTTCAAATATTATCGAAAAAAGTTGTATTTTGACTACAATCATTAATAAAATGAATATTTTCTTTCTATTTCGCTTACTCAATGTTTCCGCAACTGTGGCTTATTTTTCAAATGTGATGAATTGATATAAATGTGTATGTTCTAGCCTTGTACAAGTGCGACTCCAGACTTGTACGGCATCACGCCTTAGCGAGGACGATCGATTCGGCGTGAATCAAAGAAAAGCGAGCGATTCCCCGAATCGGGGCGTGACAGCCGGGGAGGGGGCGGCCGGCGGCGGCAGGCGGGCGGCGGGCGGGCGGCGGGTGGCGGCAGGTGGCGGCGGCAACGGCAGCAGGTGGCGGCAGCGGCAGCGGGCGGTTGGGGGGGGGTCGGATGCGTGTGTGTGTGTGTATTTTTTTCTTTCTTCCTTTCTTTTGTGTGTGTGTGGTTTATATAGAGGGGAAAGGGGGTTATATGGAGAGAGGGTGCTGGTGGTGTTGGGGTTTGGGTGTGTGTGTGTTTGTGTGGGGGGGGAGAGAGGATTATATAGAGAGAAAGGGGGTGAGGTGTCCCCCTTCCACACAAGTCCATAGGACACATGGGGGACACTTGGCCCCTTAGGTTTTTATGTATTTAGGGACACTTGGTCCTACCTAGAGTTAGGGTTAGGGACACTTGGTCCTACCTAGGGTTAGGGTTAGGGCATGACATGGAAATAATTAGTAACAATAATAGTAATAATACTAAATACCATAATAACAATAATAATGATAATAATAATAATAATAATAATAATAATAATAATAATAATAATAATAATAATAATAATAATATTAATATTAATAAAATTAAGAGTATGACAGGTCTACTCCCCTTAGAAAAATTCCGTCCTCGGAATTTGAAATAACTAGAGTAGCGGTATGATTACTGACCTGACTTAGGAAATAGATACGGATATTGTTTTCGCATATCTTCTTCCTTCTCCCAAGTTGAATCTCCAGGCGAATCCTTGCTCCATGCGACTCGTACTAATGGAATGATCCGATTGCGGAATACCTTCTCTCTTCGATCCAAGATCCCAACGGATTTCTGTTCTATCCGTAGTGTAGGCCCAACGGTGATTTCTGAATGGTCGAGTATATGGCTCGGGTCCGACACATATCTTCGTAATTGGGAAATATGGAATACATTGTGAACTCTCTCTAGTGTTGGGGGTAAAGCAAGCCGATATGATACATTCCCTACTTTTTCCAATATGTCGAAGGGTCCAATGTATCTCGGACTCAGTTTTCCTCTGGTCCCGAATCTGATGGTTCCCTTAGTTGGTGAAATCTTCAGAAAAACGTGATCTCCAGGTTGAAATTCCAGTATTCTTCGATGCTTATCAGCCCACATCTTCTATCTATCCTGGGCTGCTTGCAGGTGACTTCTTATTGTCTTGACTATGTCCACAGTTTGTGTCACTAGTTCTAGCCCTAACAATTGTCTTTCTCCTACGTCGGTCCAGCATACTGGCGATCTGCACTTTCTACCATACAGTGCTTCAAATGGAGCCATTTTGATACTATCGTGATAACTGTTGTTATATAAAAATTCCACCAGATGTAGATGATCATCCCATGCTCCCCCAAAATCTAAAGTACAAGTTCTCAGCATGTCTTCTAGTGTCTGAATGGTTCTTTCAAACTGGCCGTCGGTTTGGGGGTGGTAGGCGGAGCTAAATTTTAATTGAGTGCCAAGATTTTCTTGTAAGCTTTTCCCGAAGTGTGAAGTGAATCGGGTATCTCTATCGGATACTATACTCACTGGCACTCCATGCTGACTGACAATCTGTTTCATGTACATTTCTGCCAGTACCTCTGTTGACTGTCCAACTCGAAAGGGGAGAAAACGAGCAGACTTCGTAAGTCTATCTACAATGACCCAAATAGCATTATTACCTCTTTGGGTCCTAGGCAGTCCTGTCACAAAATCCATTGTGAGATGCTCCCACTTCCATTCGGGTATGGACAAAGGCTGAAGAAGTCCTGCCATCCTTTGATGTTCTGTTTTCACTTGTTAACAGACGAGACATCTGGATACGAATCTAGCGACTTCTCTCTTCATCCCGTGCCACCAAAACGTTTGTTTCAAATCTTTATACATTTTAATGCTACTCGGATGAATAGAATATTGTGAGTTATGGGCTTCTATCATGACCTCCGTTCTTAAATCTCCACTGGGCACACATAATCGATCTCCGAATCTTAGCGATCCGTCCGGATGCTTTCTTATCCCGGTCTGGAGCCCTGCTTCTGTTTGTTTCCAAATTTTCTGAAGTTTTGAATCACTTTGTTGGGCTTCCTTAATTCTATTTATCAAGGAGGATTGCACTTGTAAGTTTTACCATATCCCTTCAGTTATCGGGCATATTACTTCAATTCCTATTTTCCTAAGATCCTCAAGGATTTCCTTGGGTGTATTCAAAAAGAAAGCTTCGGGTCTTCTACTTAAGGCATCAGCCACCTTATTAGCCTTGCCTG
>JANAVB010039818.1:8118053-8123053 GCA_029216955.1 Iris pallida
TACTCACACACATTGGATATATAGCTTACCTTGATTTGTGTACATGCCATGATTCAGTTCTACTTTCTTGTTCTAGCTCTAGCTTTACAACTTACCATGCCATGATACATACATGTACACTCCATGATTCATTGTATATGCTCTATTTACAGTCTTATAGCTTTTATTCTATCTTGAGATCTGTTATGAGATATATGTACTCGTTCCATCCTGACTGGACTGTTGATAAAATATTACATATGCCGATGAGGGAGATTGCAGTACCTACTACGGTCCGGAAGGTGTAGTAGGCCTAGACTTGGTCCCGTAGGGCGTAGCTCCGCCTGACGAGACCATACCTCTTGTTTAGTTAGAGTAGGTCTTTGTACTGGACTTTGTCTCTAGTTACTTTTGAGACTGTATTACACTTGGACTGTATTAGAGACTGGACTTGTATATTATTTGTATTTGGACTTGACAGGTTATATTTTATCGTCTTGTTGTCTTTATCTTTCAGTCTTTACTTATCATCTTAGAGTTGTGATTGAGCACTTATATATATTCATTGCTTGTCCTCCGTTCGGAGTTGACTATATTCTCGACAGGTTTTGTTATATATATAAACTGTTGTCAGACTAGAAAATCCACAGCGTTCTACGCTATTTTTTCGGTAAGGGCTGGGCGTTGTTGCGTCACGTGCCCTTTTAGCGGGTGCGGGTCGTGACACGTTTTAGTGGTGGCCCATGCAGGTCCTGAAGTCGCAATTAGTGCAATGTCGTAGTGGCACTCGTCTTAGAGTATTGACTACGAGCCTGTGTTACACATAAGAGGTAGTAGGTTAAGAGTGCTCAATCAAGTAGGATCTTTCCTTGCTTATCTTGCTTACCGTCTTTGATATTGATTTACTGCATTCTAGCTGTCCTCCTTTGATATTGCCTTCATGTGCCATATTGATATCTTCTTTTCAATTTGTCTCCAGGATAGTGATGACTCATTCTCCTGGCGAGGAGTACGGGGAGACGGAGAGGTCTGCCACCTCTGGCGGACAGGCTCCGGTCACTTCCCCGGCTGATGGAACTTCTGTTGGGGCTCTCGGAGGTACTCCTCCAGCTACCTCGTTGACCGTCCCTGGGGCCATTGCGGGTGCTCTTCCCGTAGTACCGGGGGCTACAGCGGGAGCTGCAGGGGGCGTTCTTCCTCCTCAGTAGGGGACTCCTCCGGTGATGATGGGAGCTATTCCTCCATTGCCTTCTCTGCCCACAGACATGGGGCAGATGCTAGTGTTCTTTCACCAGGTGCTGGAGTCCCAGCGGGCCCAGCATGAGGCTCAGTTGAGGCAGATAAAGGCCATACGCCAGGGCATGGAGGATGCACACAGGTTGGCTATGGCGGCAGTGGAGCGTGGGGCTCCACAGAAGGAGGTTCAGCAGCAGCAGCAGCCAAAGATCAGGGATATCCAGGATTTCAAGAAGCTTGGTCCGAGGGATTTCAAGGGGACTGAGGGCATTATTTATGCTGATGACTGGCTCGAGGATATCGAGCGCCAGATGAGGGCCTGCCGCCTGGCAGACGACCTGAAGGTCGAGGCGGTTGGGTTGCAGTTGTTAGATATTGTCCGGACATGGTTCCGGAATGAGCCGGCCCTTGCAGGAGAGGGCCATACTTGGGCTGAGTTTCGGGCCCTGTTCAGAGAGAAGTTCTTTTTCCCCACGGACAAGATTGGCCTGGTGCGGCAGTTCCAGAACCTGCAGCAGGGCGGTATGACCGTAGAGGAGTATGCGGCGGAGTTCGGCCGGCTGAGCCGATACGCCGAGTACATGGTGAGTGACCCGGTGATCCGAGCGGAGCGCTTCCGGGAGGGATTGACATGGGATATCAAGATCCTGATCCCTTCCTTCTATACGACATATGCAGAGGTTTATGCGGAGGCTCGGAAGGTGGAGAGGGAGTGGGGCTTGAAGCCGAAGAGGGATCGAGATTTATTTTCAGGGGCCAGTAGCAGCGCAGGGGCTGCTAAGCGCCCTCAGCTTCAGCATCAGCCGTTCCAGCATCACCAGCAGCAGGGGCAGGCCAGAGTGTCTGTCCAGAGGAGTCAGCAGCATCCGGGGCAGGATGATCCGCCGTGCCACTTCTGCAAGAAGCCCGGTCACCTCTTTGAGTTCTGTAGGAGGAGACTGGGGCTGTGTCTCTTTTACGGTGCCGCTGGGCATCAGATGCGGGAGTGTCCCAAGAACTCTCGTGCAGCTGGAGCAGCTCAGAGGGCACCAGCTAGTGTGCCGGTAGTTCAGCAGCGAGGTCCGCTTCTGACTCAGCAGCAACAGTTTGTTCAGTACCGCCAGCAGAGGGGTGGTCAGGGTAGAGCCTTTGCTCTTGCAGCAGAGGAGATGGAGCCTATTGCGGATGTTGTCGCAGGTTCTATTCTGCTCGATTCTTTTCCAGCTTTGGCCTTATTTGATTCTGGTGCTACGCACAGTTTTGTGTCTGTTTCTTTTGCTCTTAGGCAAAATATTATTGCTGAATATCTTGGTAGGACTTGCAAGATTATGACTGGGAATGGCATCATCCTAGTTAATAATGTTTTCAAGGGGCGGAGAGTTTCTTTGAGAGGCCGGGAGCTGAGTGCATGTTTGCTTGTAATGCCACTTCCGAGTTACGATGTGGTACTCGGTATGGATTGGTTGAGCACGCACCACGCTAGCATCGATTGCAGAGGGGGCATGATTCTATTTAGGCCGCCGGGAGAGCCGGAGTATGAGTTCACCAGGGGTGCAGTGGAGCAGGGAGATGGATTCTGTGGAGCGTTGTTGGCGGGGCCGGTGTTGCCACATCCACTCATTGCTGAGTTCTTGGATGTATTTCCCGAGGAGCTGTCCGGGATGCCGCCAGATCGTGATGTTGAGTTTTTTATAGATCTAGTGCCGGGTGCTGAGCCTATCTCCCAGCACGTCTATAGAATCAACAACAGTGAGTTAGCGGAGCTGAAGAGGCAGGTCGACGAGCTGGAGGACAAGGGCTTTATTCGATCTAGTTCTTCATCTTGGGGCGTGCCAGTTCTTTTCGTCCCCAAGAAGGATGGTACGGTACGTCTGTGCATTGATTACAGGGCGCTCAACAACCTTACCATCAAGAACAAGTATCCTCTGCCAAGGATTGATGACTTGTTCGACCAGTTGAGCGGCGCGAGGGTGTTCTCGAAGATCGACTTGTGTACCGGGTACCATCAGCTGAAGGTGAAGCGGGATGACATTCCGAAGACTGCCTTTCGGACTCGCTATGGCCAGTATGAGTATACCGTCATGCCGTTTGGGTTGACCAATGCCCCGACGGTATTCATGAACTTGATGAACAAGGTATTTCACCAGTACCTTGACAAGTTCGTGGTGGTCTTCATTGATGACATTCTCATCTACTCGAAGACACCAGAGGAGCACGAGAAGCACCTGAGGATTGTGTTGGACACTCTCAGGAGGGAGCAGCTGTATGGGAAGCTGTCCAAGTACGAGTTCTTCTTGGATCGCGTGGAGTTCCTAGGCCATGTTGTCTCTGGCGAGAGAATTTCAGTAGATCTGAAGAAGATTTCTGCAGTGGAGTCCTGGTCTACGCCGAGCTCAGTAGCTGAGGTTCGGAGTTTTCTGGGTCTGGCAGGTTACTACCGGAGGTTCGTGCAGGACTTTTCCAGGATTGCCGAGCCGATGACCCGCCTTACCAGGAAGGACGAGGAGTTTGTTTGGTCCGATGAGTGCCAGGCCGCCTTCGAGGAGCTGAAGGCGAGGTTGACTACAGCTCCTATCTTGACGCTGCCATCTGGATCTGGTGGTTATACGATCTACAGTGATACTTTAGGACGGGGTTTGGGTTGTGTGCTTCAGCAGCACGGAAAGGTAATTGCCTATGCATCTAGGCAGTTACGTCCTCATGAGAGGAATTACCCTACCCACGATCTGGAGCTGGCAGCGGTCATCTTTGCTTTGAAGCTATGGAAACACTATCTATACGGAGAGCGAGTTGAGATCTATACATATCACAAGAGCTTGAAGTACGTGTTTACCCAGAAGGAGCTGAATATGAGGCAGAGGCGATGGTTAGAGCTGATGAAGGATTTTGATATATCCTTACAGTACCATCCGGGGAAGGCCAACGTGGTCGCGAATGCTTTGAGCAGGTATCCCGTGGCCATGTGCTTGACGATGGATCGTCACCTTCTGGCAGATTTGGAGAGCTTGGGTATAGAGGTGATAGTTCCTGGGTTCGAGGCGCAGATGTAGGGTCTCCAGGTACAGTCAGAGCTGATGGACAGAGTCAGGGCAGCTCAGTTTGAGGATGAGGCTCTGAGAGTCATCAGGGAGCAGGTCGAGAGGGGACTGTTAGATGAGTTCTCTATAGCAGGGGATGGGTCGTTGAGACATGGTACCAGATTGTGCGTGCCGAGCGGAGGACTTCGGGAGGAGGTTCTTCAGGAGGCGCACCGTTCTCAGTACTCTATGCATTCCGGAGCCAACAAGATGTATAGAGACTTGAGACAGTATATTTGGTGGTATGGCATGAAACGTGAGGTGGCTCAGTTCGTTTCGAGATGCTTGGTGTGCCAGCAGGTGAAGGCCGGGAGGAAGAGACCCGGTGGATTGCTCCAGCCACTACCCATTCCTGAGTGGAAGTGGAAGCATATCACCATGGACTTTGTATCTGGGCTTCCGCGCTCTCCATGAGGGAAGGATGCGATTTGGGTCATTATTGATCGATTGACCAAATCGGCCCACTTTTTGCCTTTCAAAGTAGGTTTGTCGACGGAGAGGTTGGCCGAGATGTACGTGCGGCAGATAGTTCGATTACACGGGGTTCCAGTGAGTATAGTCTCGGATCGGGACAGCCGATTCACTTTCCACTTCTGGCGGAGTTTGCAGCTTAGCTTGGGCACATCGCTCAAGTTCAGTACCGCATACCACCCCCAGACAGACGGGCAGTCGGAGAGGACGATTCAGACCCTCGAGGATATACTGCGTACCTGTGTCTTGGACTTCGGG
>JANAVB010039818.1:8128053-8213191 GCA_029216955.1 Iris pallida
CACATCAATATTTATGTGTCCAAATAGGGGGTTTTCCTATTAGGACACAAACTTACATATTGGACACCTCTAAAACTGCCCAAAGGACACAAAATAGTCTCTAATGGAGACACAACCATGGGACACATTCCTATGGGTTCCTAACCATTCTACATGAGAGGGAAAACTAATTTAGAGAAGAGATTACCTATTTTTTGGAGATGAAACAATGGTGAGCTCTCAAAAATAGAAGGAACCTTTGGAGAAGAAGAAGAAGAAGTCGATGAGAACAAATGGAAATGATTTTCTCTCTCCTACCCACCCCTACACAAAGTGGTCGGCCAAGCATGCTCCAAACCCCCTTTTTGACTATTTACAAGTTTGCCCTCCAATTGTTTTATTAGCTCCTTACAAGGTGGCTTAGGGTTTGGGGGTTAAAAATGTAAATCTAATGTTCTAATTAGGTCTAACCTAATCCATGGGGTCATGACTAATCCCTCTAACTTTTGATGGTAATATTGTGGGCCATGGCTAGCTAGTGTGTGGGCCCGCTAAGGTCAAAACTATCCCGGGTCCCCGAAACATGTCAAAACAAGTCGTAATGAGTTGAAATTCGAACCCGATTCAAATAACCCCAAAATAATACAAATAATAAATAAATAATTCTAAAATAATTTTAAAAGTGGAAAATTACCAAAATACCCCTATTTCTGGAAATTGGGGGTGACAAATCTATCCACCTTAAAAAATTTTGTCCTCGAAATTAAAACCAAACAATAGTAAAATTTCAAATCACAAGTCATGGTTTAAAATTTAAAATAATTTAAAATCTCAAAATCAAAACATGAATTTAATGACTAAAAATTATAAAATTTAAAATTACTCTCAAATATAAGTCTATCCACCTTAAAAGAATTATCCAAAAACTTAAAACAAAGTAAACACAGAAAATTCATGCAATTCGATATCGTATGCGTCTGTCCAATAATCATGATACTCAGAATCTCCGTCATGCCAGTGAGCAAGGCTACGATAATCACAGAGTCCTCAACTACGGTACATACCTCTAGAATCATGGTATTTAAAATTTTTGTATTGCCGCTAGCTTGGCAGCGAAAACCTTAAATTCCTACACCCTAGAAATACGTCCATAGTCCGACTATATGTCCTCACTCTGCCTGCTAGCATGACCCTAGAGGATTCTAAAATCTCATAATTGAGGCGACCTAGCCCATACGACTTATCTCAGAAGAATATCACATCATAAGAACAAAATTTTTATCCGACGAGCAAAGAACAGATAGAAACGAAGTTCAAGACTGTTTATGAGGAAGCAGTACGGAAATAAGATCGAAAGATTGTAACCTGCTATCTGCTCTGCTACTACCTGAGTAGGCTCAACTGCCATGGCGAACGCATGCCCCTGCTGGCCTCCTCTAGCCTGCCGTACTCTATCCTGGCCTGCCTGTCTGGCTGCACGGGCAGCACAGTCCCTCATCTGGTGATCTGGAGCTCCACAGAACAGACAAACTCCCAGCCTCAATCTACAGACCCCCCGGTGTGCCGTATCTTCTTGCAGAAGGCACACTGGATGGCCTGCCTCTCGTCCTGTCCCTGGTGCTGCGGGGCACGCGCCGGTGCCTGCTGGAACTGCAACTGAGGCTGCTGCTGCTGAAACTGCCTCTGCTAGAAGTGTGGGCGCTTCACTGGCCCTGCACTCGAACTAGCTCCAAGGGCGTCGCTTCTCCTCTTCGGCCTGAGGTCGAAGTCCTCCTCTGCAATTTGAGCCTCCATAAGGATCTGCTCGAAGGTCGCATCTCGTCGCCCAGATGTGCGAGTGCGCACTGCATGACTGAGACCCCTCCTGAACTTTCGGGCCTTGTACCCCTCATCCTGAACCAAACTGGGTGCAAACCTGCTCAGACGGAAGAACTCCGCTGCGTACTCGTCCACCGACGAGTTCTCCTGCACCAAACTGGCAAACTGCCCCTCCAGAGCTGTCAAGGCTACATCTGGTTAGAAATTCTCCTTAAAGAGTTTCCTGAAGTCCTCCCAAGATATACCTCTCACTGACGCACGCGGATCCGTACGGTACCAAGTCAGCGCTATGTCAAAGAACTGGCTCGCTGCAGAAGTCACCCACAGAGCTCTCGGAACCTCTGCCAACTCCAGACTCCGCTGGACATCCTCTAGCCAGTCGTCCGCGTATAGGATACCCTCGGTACCCTTGAACTCCCGTGGGTTCATCTTTCTGAAGTGGAGGTGTGTACCGGGCCTTCCCTGACCCTGCTGCTGTGCTGGTGCTCCCTGAACTGTAGCCGGTGCACCTCTAACTGATGTGAGTTCTCCATCATCTGTCGCAGCACCTCTGCCTGACGGTGCTGTGCCTCTGTCTATGCTCTCTGCGTCTGCAGCATCTGCTGCAGAAGGACCATCATCCCCTGAACATCTGCCGGTATCGGAGGCGGCGGTAGAAGAACATCAGGAATAACCAAAGACGGTCCCGCTGCTGGAGGTGGAAGACCTCCTGGAACCGTCGATGCCGCTCCCGCCGGAAGGGCAGGAACTGATGTGGCAGCTCCCTGAACTGCAGCTCCCCCAGCTGAAGATGGAAGACCTCCGGGAACTGCTGCTGCTACTCCTGCCTGAAGGGCAGGGACTGAGGCTACTGCTCTCTCGACTGCTACTCCTGTAGTCGGAGGTGGAAGACCTCCCGGATCTGACCTCTCTGGAACTATACTAGGCCCTGCCGCCTGAGAACGAGTCACCGTCATCCTGAAGATGAATTGAACCCAAGAGATCAATATGGCACAAGATAAGATATTATCAAAGGAGGACAATTGAATTCAAATGCAAGAAGAGTTGTCATGGTAATCAAAAGATCAGAATTTTCCTAGAATATGATTGAGTAACTCCTACCATACCCTAGATCCTACGTCCTAGTCGCAGGCTCGTAATTAGCGCTCTAAGTCGAGCACCATTACGAGATCGCACTAATTGCGACACTGACCTGTGTGGGCCACCACAAAAATGTGTCACGACCCACACCCTGAAGAGGGGCACGAGCACGTGGTTACGTCCAGCCTACGCCGCAGAATCGGCAGTAGAACGCTGTATATAGGGTCTGTAAATACTACGACTAAAACAGATAAATGTACCTGTACAGTATATACACTCCGAATGGAGGTGACATAGCAATACAGTCTCAATCACATAATCAAAACTAAGGTAGATAGCAAGAAAAAAGATATGATAGATAAACAGGAATCGAGTCCAAAATCCACAAGTCAGAGCTAACACAAATATCCAGAGTCTCAGATAATATAAGTATAAGATACTACAAACTGAAAATGTACTAGCTAGCTCGTAGGCCAGGCAAACCTAACTAAACTATGCTACTCAGGGTGAGCAAAGTCCAGTGGCTCTACCAATAAGCTACGGTCTAAATCTAGTCCATCAGACTCGACCCCATAGTAGGTCGGGCAGTCAGTCTCAGAGTCATCTGTAAAATTTGTCAACGGTATCCTGTCAGGAATGAGCAAGTACAAACACCAACAGCAGTTCCATATGAATTGAGAAATACAATAAGAGACAGTAATAATGAAATATAAGACAAAAGATATATGCGACCTGGGAACCATTTGAAAGCCGAGTTACAACCATTGAACCAAACAAGGACCGGAGTTGTAACCCTTCCTTCAAACAGAACTTAGTCTCAAATCATGGTACAGAATAAAAGGCAGGTAGATCATATGAGAAATGAATCATAGCATGGTGAAAGTACAGTAAGTAAAGGTGAACTGAAAATATAAAATATGACAATAAATGTAAAAGGTGATTTGAATTATTAGAGCGATATATGATCGGCTAGGGAAGCAAGAGATGGTTATCCACTTGGCCCGACAATCCGCGGGGTACTCAACGGAGGGTCATGCCATCCAACCTGGATAACTGGTAATGGGGTGTCTGCAACACCCTACGTGAGGTGAGGGTGACGCTAGCAATGTATAGTTACAGGAAGGCTTTGATCACATAACCCCTAATAATTCCCCCATCCCCGAATAGTATTACGGATCCGGACATGGCACGTCATGACACGAGATTCAAGAGCAGGGGGCCAGCCCCCTCCCAAATCAGTGTCTATATAAGTACAGGAACACAGGAATATCACACCCAAATCAGTGTCTATATAAGGATCCGACGTATACTAGTCCGTGAAACGTCGTGTCAGGAATCAAGTAAAATACTACGACTGAATCGGATATAGTAGATATCCAGACAATAAAAACTATCAGAGAATGTACTCGCCTGTGGTCCTGAGCTGATAAGGTGAACAGACACTCAGAGTGATCACAGACCTAAAATAAGATGCCATGAGTCAAACAGGACTTAATACTGAAAAAGGAAACTAAAATAATCTATAAATGCAAGTCTAAGTCAAAACTAGGTCAATCTGGTTCACACCAGGTCATACTGGTTCATACTAGGTCATACTAGGTCACTGGAAGTCAATCCAAGTCAAACTAGGTCAATCGGGGTCAACGGTTGACTTACAGTTGACTTTTGGTCAAAAAGTCAACTCTGGTCAACTCTAGGTCAACCCTAGGTCAAACTAGTCTAATGTTGACCAACTGTTGACTTTCAGTCAACTGGTCAACTCTGGATTGGTTTCGGTCAAATCGGGTCGCTTAAAGACTCTCGGTTGACTTTCAGTCAACTGGTCAACTCTGGATTGGTTTCGGTCAAATCGGGTCACACCAGGTCAACTAGTTTGACTCTCGGTTGACTTTTGTTGACTTTTGGTCAAAACGGTCAACCGACGTCAAAACTAGTCTATGAGTACCATATTTGATCATTACCAACCACGGGAATCAAGTTCTAACCTTATCTTAGGCTTCTAACACCAATATCATATTTCTAGGCAAAACTAGTATTTACCCTTCCAAGGTAAATCCCGATACCTTGTCCAATAACAAGGAAACCCCGCAAATGCCCATGGTACTAGCCTAGGCTCCTTAGGGTAGCTAGATATCAACCTATCTAAGGTTTACCTACCAAGAAATTTGGGTATCCTAGGTATCTAGGCCATGTTAGGATACGGGGTATCGATTTACCCTATTACCTACTCTATATCATGAATTTTACCCTTTTCTCTTCCACACTCATCTACACCACTCACTCTCATGATACACTCACATATTTATCACTCTCATAGGCTCTCCTATAGGTTTCCTATTAATTTAGCTACAGGATATACTATAGGATACTAGTTTCCCTCACTAAACTCTCACACACACACACACAATATCTCACAAACACTCACACACACACACACAAGCAAAATATGGACTGATTTATGGGGTCAAAGAGGACTGATTTTGTGGAGCACTTGGACTGATTTTGTGGGGTTAGATGTGGACTGTTTTATGGGGATTTTGTGGTGGTGTTATGGGCTAACTAGGACAGCCATATGGGGGAAATTTCTGGACTGAATTGGATGGTTTTAGGGGCTATTATGAGGGCTGTTATGATGGCCAATTTGAGGACTGTTTTGGGGAAAATGTGGGGACTAAATGGGACAGCACATGGGCTGTGTTGATAGTCCAAAAGGGGACTGTTTTGAGGCTAAAGGACAGCCATACTTGGGTTTGTTGGGACAGCCACAATAAGGAAAAATGTGGGCAGATTTTGAGGTTCAAAGTGGAGAGCAAAATGGGGAAATGTGGGGGCTGCTTTGAGAGGGTTTTATGGACAAAAATTTGGGATAAGTGTGGGCTAATTTGGGACAGCAGTAGGGCTGTCCTCTCCTCCCTCTAATCACTCTATATTTCTCACAAATCTATCCCACTCATAAACACACACAACACCCTCAACTCTCCTCTATATACCCCTCTCTATATACATTCAAACAACACTCACACATTAAATCAAACACTCCTCCTACACCAACACACACATTCAACCTCTCCCTAGGCCGAACCTGTCAAGTTCTCCCCCACACAACACAAAGCCACACACAACCATATATATATATCCCATATATTCCACCATATATATATATATATATATATATATATATATATATATATATATATATATATATATATATATATATATATATATATATATATTTTATATATATATATATATATATATATATATATATATATATATATATCATTACCTATATATATATATATATATATATATATAGGTAATGATATATATATATATATATATATATATATATATATATATATATATCATTACCTATATATATATATATATATATATATATATAGGTAATGATATATATATATATATATATATATATATATATATATATATATATATATATATATATATATATATATATATTATAGGAACATGGTACATTAAGAAAATCATTCCCACACACATGAAAATTCTGAAATAAATATAGAACACACCCAAAAATCAATGCACATTAATATTTATGTGTCCAAATAGGGGGTTTTCCAATTAGGACACAAACCTACATATTGGACACCTCTAAAAGTGCCCAAAGGACACAAAATAGTCTCTAATGGAGACACAACCATGGGACACATTCCTACGGGTTCCTAACCATTCTACATGAGAGGGAAAACTAATTTAGAGAAGAGATTACCTATTTTTTGGAGATGAAACAGTGGTGAGCTCTCAAAAATGGAAGGAACCTTTGGAGAAGAAGAAGAAGAAGTGGATGAGAACAAATGGAAATGATTTTCTCTCTCCTACCCACCCCTACACAAAGTGGCCGGCCAAGCATGCTCTAAACCCCCTTTTTGACTATTTACAAGTTTGTCCTCCAATTGTTTTATTAGCTCCTTACAAGGTGGCTTAGGGTTTGGGGGTTAAAAATGTAAATCTAATGTTCTAATTAGGTCTAACCTAATCCATGGGGTCATGACTAATCCCTCTAACTTTTGATGGTAATATTGTGGGCCATGGCTAGCTAGTGTGTGGGCCCGCTATGGTCAAAACTACCCCGGGTCCCCGAAACAAGTCAAAACAAGTCAGAATGAGTTGAAATTCGAACCTGATTCAAATAACCCCAAAATAATACAAATAATAAATAAATAATTCCAAAATAATTTTTAAAGTGGAAAATTACCAAAATACCCCTGTTTCTGGAAACTGGGGGTGACACCTTTGACTCGCCTCACCCAGAAGGGAGTAGTATTTGAATGGAGTGACGACTGTGAATCCAGCTTTCAAGAGTTGAAGCAACGGCTCGTCTCAGCTCCAATCCTTGCACTTCCAGACGGTCCAGAAGGCTTTCAGATATTCAATGACGCATCGGGAACTGGCCTCGGGTGCGTACTCATGCAGAGAGATAAAGTCATCTCCTACGCTTCACAGCAGTTGAAGCAGCACGAGAAAAACTACCCGACGTACGACCTAGAATTGGCGATGATCGTATTTGCGTTGAAACTCTGGCGGCACTATCTCTATGTGTGGCTTGCAGAATCTATACAGATCATAAAAGCCTGCAATACTTGTTTACGCAACGAGAACTCAACCTACGGCAGCAACGTTGGCTCGAACTCATAAAAGATTACGAGCTAATGATCGAGTATACGCTGGGCAAGGGAAACATGGTAGCCGACGCGCTTAGCAGAATGTTTATGGGAATACTAGCCATAAATAAGAAGATACGGCGAGACCTTGAAGCGATGGATATCGAACTCGAAATTGAGTATCGATGCCTGCACCTAGCTCAGTTGAAGTTAGGATCGAGCCTGCTTAGTAAAATAAAGACTGCACAGAAGGACGACTCATTCCTGAAGAAGATGTGCGAGCTGATTTCAACAGGTAGGGCGACTGACTTTGCAGAAGACGGCGACGGGACGATGCGACTAAAGGGAAGGCTCTGCATTCCTGAAACTGTCGAACTCAGAAAAGAAATTCTGACGGAGGCACACTATGCGAAGTACTCGTTACATCCTGGAAGCACCAAGATGTACAAGGACTTGCGCATAAACTTTTGGTGGCACGGCATGAAGAAAGACATGGCTACATTCGTGTCGCAGTGCATAGCGTGTCAGCAAATTAAAGGCGGAACACCAAAGGCCAGGCAGAGAACTGCAGAACCTCGCCGTTCCCGAGTGGAAGTGGGACAACATCTCGATAGATTTCATTGTAGGATTTTCGAAGACGCCGCGGAAGAATGATACGATTTGGGTCGTTGATAGATTGACCAAGTCGGTTCACTTCATCACAATTAAAGTAGGATGGAGCGTCGATCGGTTAGCGTAAATCTACATCGAAGAGATTGTTCGACTGCACGGGGTACCGGCCTCAATAATTTCAGACAGAGACGGGAGATTTCTATCGCATTTTTGGACGAGCCTATAAGCGGCGATGGGGACCAAACTGAACTTTAGTTCTGCGTACCATCCTCAAACAGACGGTCAGACGGAGAGGGTAAATCAAATCCTAGAAGATATGTTGCGTCTGTGTGCGATTGACCTAAAGGCTAGTTGGAATACGCATTTGCCGCTTGCGGAGTTTGCGTATAACAACAGTTATCAGTCGAGCATTCAGATGGCTCCATATGAAGCGCTGTCACGTCCCGCTCCCGTAGGAGCGATCATCCTCGCTAAGGCGTGATGCCGCACGGGCCTAGGTTGCGCCCGTGCAAGGCTAAGTCCAGAAACGTTCGATTTGAGCTAGGCCACAGAGTCGCACAAAGTGTCCCCATTTGCAGCGGAAAGTAAATGAACACAAGTAGAAGCGAATTCAAACTCTTTATTGATATTCAAGAAGTTTACAAGCGGCGCTAGACCGAGTTTACAAGTCTCTCAAGATCTCTCTCTCTCTCTGAAACATAAAAGGCATGCCAAATGGCTTACAATATGGAATGATTCATGGCGATGTTCTGATACATTATGTCCTGTATATGGTGCTCCAGCTTCTTGCAATGCTCCAAGGCTCCAGAGATAGCTCCGCGCCTTAGCACGTTCAAGGGAAGCTCCGCACCCGATGACGTCTCCTGCATCCTGCAAGCAGACTGTGGGGTTATCAGTACATTATTATGCACTGGTGGGGAGGCTAGCTCGCCCACAATTATATCATTACCAAACACGTTCTATTTACTTTTGTGCACCGTCTATCATTCATTGTTTTTCTAATCTTGCCTTAGGATCAGTTTCATGGCATATTTCGTAACCTATCTCATGTTGCCGAATTCAAGTGTCTGCATGGAAATGCATGCACGACTTACCCATACTTACCATCCGGCCTTTTCTGTCCAAAGTAAACCAAGTTAGTCAATAATTCACATGTAGTAACTTAACGTGATTCATGTAAACATTCAATGTTAAGGGGTGTCCCTGCCTCAGGTTCTAGCACGTCGTAGGCACGTTCTAGCACGTCGTAGACATGTTCAGAGTGTTACATTTCAAGCATGTTCAGGAGTGTTACATTTTGAGCATGTTCAGGAGTGTTACATTTCGAGCATGTTCAGGATGTTACATTTCAAGCATGTTCAGGAGGCACTTCATTTAGTTAACTTAGACTACTTGTTTCAATGCAAGGACTTGTACGTGGATTTCTACCAGCATAGCCCACTTAATCTACATACATGGGTCGCTGGCATCACAAGCCATTTTGGACATATCACTTGGGCATTCTTACCTATCGAAGCATGATAGCTGGTACACCTTGATAGTCTCTTGAAATGCTTGGCCTTACGTCTCCATGAGTGGCCGAGCCCCCACTCAAAGCAGCCCGTAAGTCCCATGTCTGATTCCGCCTAGGCCGGCCACAGTATTTTCCCCATCGCCCGAGCCACAGAATCCTTCCTCATGACGGTCACGGTATTCCCCCCCATCGCCCGTGCCGTTTGTCCACGACCATTTCGTATTGACTTGTCATTTAACTTAACGGCTGTTTTTGAGCCATAATGCATTATCGACCAGGTTGGCGTCCGTGCAGCGCAGGTAGCGAGCCCGGTTGCACGTGCCCATCCTACCTGTCGCTAACCATTCTTTCATGTCTTATCTTTTATTCACTCTTTCATTTCTTTCTTTCACTTGTTCGTTCATTCATTCATTTTTTACGTATTCATGCATTCATTCGTGGATTCATTCATTCACTTACTCATTCATTCATTCATTTATTATGCAACTCCCCGTGTGGGAGTCGCCTTGGAGACCCATCGGTCCCATGGTCTTTCAATGTTGCTATACTCTACTCGGAACGACTATGTTGATAGTCTTCCCGTTTTATTGTTGTAAACCATCTATTGTTTCATTGTTGAGCGCATAGGAATGAATGTAAGCTTGTGCCTTAGCACGAGCGTAGAACGCGGTGCGAGAGATTCTATATTTGCCGAGTTCTTTTCCATGTTCTAAACAAGCATACAAGATAGGATTATTCCCTTAGCTAGGTGCGTTGAGTCATTCATTTATTAGCATGCGTGGTGTTATTGCCTAGCGATTCTAGCAATAGTATCCGTATTGTTATGTGTCTAGGCTAAGCAAAGACGGATTCATCGGAGCCACCCACCTTAGCGATGTTCGCATCGGCCGAGCGATACTCCGAGCGCACCTTTGAAAGTCTAAGTCTGGATTCGTCTTGATGGGCCAATGTAAGTCTTGCATCGATTCTTCATCAGGTCGATGCCAACTCTTTGGGTCGACGGCTCGTTTGAGTCGTCGTACTTGCCGTTTGAATCGGCGTTCCGCTAGGGCGGAGCAGGTCGTTACATAATACACCACTCAAAATAAGTCTCGTCTTCGAGACTTCCTGAGTGCAGGTCATCCTACCGTTCCTTAACCCATGTCGTGTACGTATCTTAGACAATTTTTATCGAATGGCTTTACCGCTCGATGGCATCAAACTATACTCGATACCTTTCTAAGTTTCGTGTCGCATACATTTGATCGATTTTATTGAATAACTTTTCATTCATTTTAGAGTTGATGGTATTTATTCAATTCAAGTGTTTCTTCGTCTTGGTTGCTATTTCTTTGTGTCATGGGACTGAAATGGTCGTATGAGGTATGTTGTAATTCGTCAAATGCGCGGTTCGTGGGCTGAGGCAAACTTACTTTCGTTTATCTCGATCATCGAGATGACCCGATTCGCTTCTCAAGCGTTCTTGTCCACGAAATTAGTATGATTTCTTCTTAGCGGGGTCGACCAAGTCTAAGTATTTTCGTCCGATTCAAGACCAAGTATTGCACTATCATCGAGTATATCTTCCTATCAATGGTCCAATTCGTTATACTAACTTTTACTTGCACGATATCGATTCCATACCATTTACTTGTTTAGGGCTAATCTCGTCGTCGTTCACGCACACTCTGCCTACACGTTTCTTTGATCCCGAGCCACGCTCGTACTAGTATCAATCCTTTCTTTTGACATGATCTTAATCCCCGACACTTTCCATTCCTCAAGTCTCGTTTGGAATTTAACGTGTCACTTGGTTGGATCGTGCACGCATTCCAGGCGTCCCCAAAATACATGTATTCTGCCAAGCCGTATGATAGAGAATTCGTCATTCTCACTCAAGTCGCATCGTGCACATACCCAGGCATCCCTGAAATATATGCATGTCAGTCGAATCTCGTGAGCAGGGTTTCCTATTATTGCATCATTCAATCCATCCATGTCAATCCTCAAGATCAATCTTTTGATTGCTAACACTTGAAACATGTGCGTCTCGCCTAACCGCTAGGCCATTTCTCAAGGCTAAGTCAATGTCAGGATTGGAATCATAGTTCTCCAACAATAATGCCAATACTGACCCCAATCCTAGGGTCAAACCAAAGTCGGTAGTACGGGGTTTTCTACCCGAGCTCGTGTCACTCAGATTTCTAAACATCGAGCACGATCACCTAATTCGCATCAAGACATCGTTGCACATATTCGATTCCATTCAATTCACCAATTCTAACCAATTCATGTATTCGATCACGAGGTCGTCAAGCTTGACAATATGTTGTGCCCCAATCTCACACGAGTCCGATTATCCACGGAGGTTCATGAATCACCATGCAACGCTCCCGCGGAATAATTATTCTCATCGGGACGTAACTCTTGCTTGCGTCTAGACTAATTCATTCTCGATACGCGGATTGGACCTACGCAATCCTCAAGCTCAATCATCAAGCACACCAAGTCATTCTCAAGTTCACCTTTGCGTCACCACAAGTTGAAGCACACAAATTGTCACGCCATGCTAGTTCAATCACCCCCGCTGTATAAATTACCATATCAGCGCTCACGCGGAGTGATCGCCCTGTAGCTCCCCTTTCCGAAATTGTAAAATATTCTTACTATTAATTCATTTTATTTAGACGGTTATTTTTAGACTGTACATATTAATATATACGCCTTTTATTTGGTCTATCGAACTTCGTTATTGTTATTATTATTCTTGTTATTATTTATTATCAATATTATTGAGGGTATTATGAAATGATACTATTTTATTATTATTGGTTATCTGCATGTGAATATATATATTTTTACATGTATATGTATATAAATATATATACGTAGCTATGTATATGTAGGTATATATATATATATATATATATATATATATATATATATATATATACGAAAAACGTATATGTGTATGTATATAGGAAAATAGGTATAGACGTATATATGTAATTGAGTGTATGTGTGTGTGTATTTTTGTATATAAAAATATATATATAATAGTGTATATATATATATATATATAAAAAAAAAAAAAAAAATATATATATATATATATATATATATATATATATATATATATATATATATATAAATATATGCAGGAGAAAAAAAAAAAAAATATATATATATATATATATATATATATATATATAAATATATGCAGGAGTGGGTAAATATATAGTATACATGTATATGTGCGGTTGTGTACGTACATAAATATATTTGTATGTATATACAAATAGGTATAGATATATAAATAGTTATATACTTATATATAACATATGAATTTGTCATATAATATATAATATATGAGTTAGGCAAAAACCAGCTGAACACTTGTATATATAATATTTGTACATATAGTTTTTGTCCTGTCTTACCAAATGGGAGCCACGCAAAATCCCAGCCCAGCTACCCAAGCTCCCGACCAAGCATGCCCCTAAACCCCAAGCCTTAAGCCAAGCTCCCAAAGCCTGGCTGAAAACAGCTCCCAAACTCGACCTGTGAGTCCCTAGCCAGCTCGGCCCAAGGCTAGCAGCCAGCAGGCAAACCCAACCTGTGAGCTCACCCGAGCAGCAGTTTCAAACTCGGCCCACACCCGAGCGGAAGTAAATCCCACAGAACCCGCGCGTATATATTGACCGTTTGGAGTATTCTTTCGAGAGAGAAACCCTAACCCTGTGCGCCAAAGGACCGCCACCACGACTCCTAGTCGCGCGCGCCACCAGGGGCGACCACCCCGGACCTCCGCGTGCTACCCTTGGCCCGCCGTCGGCCGGTCGACCATGCGCGCGCGCGCGGTTAACAGAGAGCAACGGCAGCAGCAGGGTGCGAGGAGACCGATTTCGCGATCACTTCTCGTCGCGCTCGGTCGACCAATGGTCGAACCGTCTTTGCAGGTTTGTCGACAACCTTACCCTTAATAGTTCCCTACGAATAGTTTGGATTAATTCGCTTCATGCGCATCGCAAATCGATTCCCAAAACTGGGAAAAATCTCGATTTCCACGATATAGAAACTGCCCCAACGTCCGAGGTTTGCGATCGATTTGTGACCATAACATCGCGAGTTTTGGAAAAACCGTTTAAACAGACTTCTAGACCACCTAACCAAGATGGAAACGCTTCTTTTAGAATAAATTTTTGTTGATTAATTGCTGTTTAAAATTAGGGTGAAGTTGACGAAAAATCTGTTTTTAAAACATTAAAATTGCTCCACACGACGTGCGTCACGCCAATCCGGACGACGTGGTCACGAACCAAAAGCATCGAAAGCTGCGTAACGGCTTCGTGGTCGTGTGGGCTTTGACGGAATTCAAATTGGTCGCGTGTGCGCGACGAATTTGATACGTATCCGTCGAAATTCACCGTATCGTGCACTTTGTAAATTCTCCAATTACTTTGTGCACGCTCGCCAGATCGAGACGAAACTTGCGCCAGCAGGACCGTATCATTTTTCTGGTCCTGCATGCCAAGTTTGGTCCAATTCTGAGATAGTTGAATCCGACGTCGTTTTGTGGGCCCCACGGTTCCACTCAATGGGCGATTTTGTGCACGGCCGCCAAAATCTAACTTTGGACATACAGTTGGGTTCGTATCGAAAAACTGGATCCGTAGACATATAGTTTGACGACTTTAGAGACCGTTGACTCTGGCACGCTTTTCGGTGCAAAACGGGTCCAACGGTGGATATCGTTTTGACCCGAAATTACCGTTTTGCCCCTGTGTCCAGAATTGGACTTAAGGACAGACAATCCTAGCTAATTGGACTATTCTGAGATCATTGGTATTGTTTATTTCAGCTTTCGGGGACTGTTGTATGGGTTTTGGCTATTGTGGTATATTGAGTGATTTGGATCATCGGTTTCACCAGCACAGGACCACAGGCGAGTACAGTTTACTGTCTGCATTTCGATATTGATCTTTACTATATTTCATTGATTAGTCATTGGTTATGTAATTTTTATACTCTATTATAAATTATTGAGTCGGGAATGAGAAGTACCAAGGATGTGTGATCCGACCGTAGACATTGTAGATCTCGTAGACATTGTTTATTTTATGCAGTAGATCTCGTAGACATTGTAGATCTCGTAGACATTATTTATTTTATGCAGTAGATCTCGTAGACATTGTAGATCTCGTAGACATTATTTATTTTCATGCAGTAGATCTCGTAGACCGTGCGGTGTAGTACCCCAGACCGATCACATGTCAAAGGTACTTCTAACGGTGGAAAAGTATATTGGTCTATTTATTACTATTGATTTTTCTTACGGCTTTACTGTTATTTTTAAAACTCATGATTGATGCCTAACCTTTGTCTTATAGTCATTTTCTTTATTTGAAACTGCATTCAGTGAATTGTGCTCGTTCCATTCCTGACTGGAAACCAATATTTTCAGGTTAGCCGTGGATTCACTTAGCTTGGGGAGTGACGGAAATACTTGCAGGCAAAGCTAGAGACTAGTTAGCTAGTTGAGTTGTAGTCATTCATTTATCTGTACAAGTTTATATTTTTCTACAAATGTAAAACTTGTGATCATTGTAAATTAAATTATTTTGTGAATGAGCATTATTTTGTGATTTGATCTCATGGCCGTGACCGCGTTCTACCGCCGACACTGCGGCGTAGGCTGGCTTGGACACGTCTCGTATCCGTTTAAAAAAATGGGTGCGGGTCGTGACAAGTTTTTGTGGTGGCCCATGCAGGTCAGTCTTCGCAAATCACGCGAACTCGTGATGGTACTTAAGTTAGTTGTACTATTGCGAGCCTGCGACTAGAAATGCTCATTCACGAATTAGAAATTAATTTAATTTACGAGAATGACTAGGACTAGGAGTCCCTTGTACAAGTTTACCGATGGGTAGTCTAGGCCATGCAACTTAGGTGAGGAGTTAGTAATTTTGATAGTTGTCAGATCCCCATAAGTACACTAGTACCTCTTGATAGGATGATATGATCCAACGTGGATAGATTATTCGCTTGGTGAGACAGGGTTTCATAGAGATAATGACCTAACCTTGGTAAATGGTGCAATTCCTTCTCCTTGCCCTTGATATCATCCTCACATCTTAGTCAAATTGTCTATTTAGTTCCTATTTTTGCCCTAAGAATTATTTCTACGTTATCCATAGATGAACCTCAAGTTAGTTTCGATTCAAGTTCTTCCTCAACGGCTTGAATACACATGAAATAGTTAGAATGTTTGTATTTCTTTTGTCCTCAGTTATTTCCCCCTGTGCAATCTTTTATCTTAAGGGTTGTGACTGATAGGACAAATGCTTACGCCTTATTTCATAGGCGATTTGTTTGAATCTCTAGGAGCTCATGGGTTTTTACGAATGTAGTTAGAAGAATATTAGTTGACTCATGATGGCAGGACAGCAGCGCACTGTCGCCATTTATTTGAATTATATAAACCATAGATTCACTGCAGCCAGCAACGCACTAGCAAGACACGACCCCTAGAATTGAAATTAGTCTAAGAAAATATAGGTTATATAATATTCCTAAAACTATGGCTAGTGGTCCTCTTTGACCATAGTCACAATGGTGTCAATATGAAATAGAGTATCGGATAGCATGTCACATCTGAATCACGAAACCAAGGGTTTACCACAGCTCGATTTTACGGGCGAGGCATAGTCCTCGGTGAAATGATTTCAGACGTGATTACAAGTTAAGGATACTATAGAGGATAGGACAGTGTCCTGTATGTTCTATAAGATCCGAAGCTAATAGTAGTGGAAGTTCTGTGAGATTGGGTAGCGTGTCTTCCGACCTAGCATTCCGTGGTCCTTGTGATCTATTGACGAGGTAATTGACTGACACTAATGGGTTTACCTAGAATATAGAATTTAGAATATCCATAACCCATTAGTCGACCACGTCCTTGTGAATAAGAAGATAGTAGGAAGACCGTATAAGCGAGAACACCGGGTAAGGTTTGATTCTCATAAAATTCGAATGACTTGTGCCTTCTTTCAAAAATCTCGCATAATTGTATTCGACTATCTTAACAAATGTTGTTGTTACAGCTTAGTTTTGCAAGCTCACTCTATTATCGAGCTTGATTCGAGGCATATGTTTAGTGGGGACGCCTGCTAACTTATTGTCTAATCAGAATCAGTGTATTATGGTCTGATCAACCATGATGCATTTGGTTCGCACTTTATTTAATTACCCTACGTGGATTGAGAGATAGATGTCTCTAGGATCTCATCCACGACAGCTTGACAATTCCTCTTGAATTATACATTCGCCCTTGAATCACGTAATTGTATTCGATGACATCTTTCTTGAACTCTTTATTATTTTTGTCTTTCACTAACTTAGAAAGACGAAATCTCGTATTTGGTAGAGAGATACAGAGTATCCCCCATGGCTATGGTAGTTGTATACACAAGTGTAGTTATCATCGGCCAGCCAGGTGACTAGAACCTCGCCTTAAGTTACTCGTCCTCTCTGCGACCCTAAACCTACTACCTTGATCTTCTAGTCATTGGAGTTCGAGAATGATTAGGACCTTCCCCTTGACCAAATGCCAACCTAGGAGACTACTTATCCTCCATAGACCAAATGTTGTGAGCCTCTAATCTTTTGTTTGAAGTTTGCTTCAACAAGAACCCTTGTGACAATAGTCTGGCAGGTTTGACCCCAATAGAAACTCGCGATCCAGTCATTAGAAATCTTTTTCATATGACGTGCCTTAGAGTTGGTTATCCCGTCGACAACTCATGGATACTGTGGGCGAGTAGGTCATTCTATTTTATCGACCCTGTGTCATTGCACACGCACTCGTTCTCCACTTATTGAGGAACGATCCTCGACTTGACTTATATCTACCGTACCCCGATACGCCGTGTCTCATTCTTTATCAACAAGAGTCGAGGTACAGTATCCGAACTATGGGAACCCTCTAACCTCAATATTCCTATAGGATGACAATTAGTGTCTCATGGACTTCCACTTTCCATTTAGATCATTCCGTGCACCCGGCCGTGTCATTAATATTCAGAGCACGAGACTGGCTGTTACCTTCCAACAGATTTCATATGCGAGATCTAGACGAGTCCACCTTTATCTAGGTATATCATGTCCCACTCAAACCCGTTCCCTTGTACTCTATTTTCATGGTACGACTTTCAGGACAAAAGGATTAGCTATAACCCCTACCATAATACCGGTATGCTTCCGACTTTCATTAGAGCTTCAACTTCGTCTCGAACCTTTCGACCTAATATATGGTGGTGATATACTCGAAGCCACTACGCATATTGTCATTAGTGTGCCCCTCATTAGTGTCTTCTCGTGCTACTTAAACACAAAGGTCACAGAAGGCGCATCTTCAGGGCTCTAGAGACCTAGCTAACCAATCCGACTGCACCTAGCTCAACCACTTGGGTGAAAACTTGTTCTAGGTTACCCTAACCGAGTAGAAATAGTTTTATCATTGGGTCTTGTCCAGTCAATATAGATTGAAGTCCAAGGTTCACCCAACCGACGACTGATGCCAAATAGGAAACCGATTAAGGCCCAGTAAAACCCATCCAGACAAACCCCCACAGTTAGTCTATAAAACCGAACTGTTTGAAATAGGTCCCCATACTTATTATGTAGTCTCCACCCCTTAGAATGTAAATCCATTCGTAACCCTTACCTGGAAGTCGCGAGACGATATTGTAGTGCACCTTTATCCCTTGCTCGTGTGTTTAAATAACCACGGAAAAGATCACAATCTTGATTTCCCCAATTCTGTTCTATTGTGGAACCTTGCTTAGAATTTTGGGAACGAAATTTCCGTATTGCATGGATTGTAAGACCCTCCAAGAAATGAGGAGTTCTTCGATTCAGCAAGTGATTGGACTAGAGTAACCCATCTAGCAAATCAGTCAGTGATTCATAAATTTTCTTTCTGTCTACATCATTGGATACCCTCTATCACTTTAGGAACTTCATATCTACTTTCAATTATTCTTCCTTACTTTCACGTCCTTCCTATTTCAGAGAGGGAATGGTCATGCTTATTAGAGTTTACCAATATTTCTTAGCTACTTGTGTAAATTTGTTGCTTGCTAGATTTTGGGTTGTTTGATAGATGGGAGAGGATTATAGAGGCCAATAACAATAGATATCTATTTGTGGCAATTTTAGCAAGTAGTAGGAAGATTATAAAGTTTTAGCAACATAGCGTTGAGGTGTAGTGTGACCAAAGGTGGGTAGAAGTCCTCAAGGATTTGTAGTTACAAAATGGCTAGGAGGGGAATATAAATTATTTCGAGGAATTAAAATTGAAGAAGATTAAGGTTACAATAGACTTTCTTATTGAATTTTTAGAAATAATTACGGAATAGAATTTCGAGGACGAAATTATTTTAAGGTGGGTAGATTTGTAGCTCCCCTTTCCGAAATTGTAAAATATTCTTACTATTAATTCATTTTATTTAGACGGTTACTTTTAGACTGTACATATTAATATATACGCCTTTTATTTGTTCTATCGAACTTCGTTATTGTTATTATTATTCTTGTTATTATTTATTATCAATATTATTGAGGGTATTATGAAATGATACTATTTTATTATTATTGGTTATCTGCATGTGAATATATATATTTTTACATGTATATGTATATATATACGAAAAACGTATATGTGTATGTATATAGGAAAATAGGTATAGACGTATATGTAATTGAGTGTATGTGTGTGTGTATTTTTGTATATAAAAATATATATATAATAGTGTATATATGGATGTATATATATATATATATATATATATATATATATATATATATATATATATATATATATATATATGCAGGAGTGGGTAAATATATAGTATATATGTATATGTGCGCTTGTGTACGTACATAAATATATTTGTATGTATATACAAATAGGTATAGATATATAAATAGTTATATACTTATATATAACATATGAATTTGTCATATAATATATAATATATGAGTTAGGCAAAAACCAGCTGACCACTTGTATATATAATATTTGTACATATAGTTTTTGTCCTGTCTTACCAAATGGGAGCCACGCAAAATCCCAGCCCAGCTACCCAAGCTCCCGACCAAGCATGCCCCTAAACCCCAAGCCTTAAGCCAAGCTCCCAAAGCCTGGCTGAAAACAGCTCCCAAACCCGACCTGTGAGTCCCTAGCCAGCTCGGCCCAAGGCTAGCAGCCAGCAGGCAAACCCAACCTGTGAGCTCACCCGAGCAGCAGTTTCAAACTCGACCCACACCCGAGCGGAAGTAAATCCCACAGAACCCGCGCGTATATATTGACCGTTTGGAGTATTCTTTCGAGAGAGAAACCCTAACCCTGTGCGCCAAAGGACCGCCACCACGACTCCTAGTCGTGCGCGCCACCAGGGGCGGCCACCCCGGACCTCCGTGCGCCACCCTTGGCCCGCCGTCGGCCGGTCGACCATGCGCGCGCGCGCGGTTAACAGAGAGCAACGGCAGCAGCAGGGTGCGAGGAGACCGATTTCGCGATCACTTCTCGTCGCGCTCGGTCGACCAATAGTCGAACCGTCTTCGCAGGTTTGTCGACAACCTTACCCTTAATAGTTCCCTACGAATAGTTTGGATTAATTCGCTTCATGCGCATCGCAAATCGATTCCCAAAACTGGGAAAAATCTCGATTTCTACGATATAGAAACTGCCCCAACGTCCGAGGTTTGCGGTCGATTTGTGACCATAACATCGCAAGTTTTGGAAAAACCGTTTGAATAGACTTCTAGACCACCTAACCAAGATGGAAACGCTTCTTTTAGAATAAATTCTTGTTGATTAATTGCTGTTTAAAATTAGGGTGAAGTTGACGAAAAATCTGTTTTCAAAACATTGAAATCGCTCCACACGACGCGCGTCACGCCAATCCGGACGACGTGGTCGCGAACCGAAAGCATCAAAAGCTGCGTAACGGCTTCGTGGTCGTGTGGGCTTTGACGGAATTCAAATTGGTCGCGTGTGCGCGACGAATTTGATGCGTATCCGTCGAAATTCACCGTATCGTGCACTTTACAAATTCTCTAATTACTTTGTGCACGCTCGTCAGATCGAGACAAAACTTACGCCAACAGGACCGTATCATTTTTCTGGTCCTGCATGCCAAGTTTGGTCCAATTATGAGACAGTTGAATCCGACGTCGTTTTGTGGGCCCCACGGTTCCACTCAACGGGCAATTTTGTGCACGGCCGCCGAAATCCAACTTTGGACATACAGTTGGGTTCGTATCGAAAAATTGGATCCGTAGACATGTAGTTTGACGACTTTAGAGATCGTTAACTCTGGCACGCTTTTCGATGCAAAACGGGTCCAACGACGGACATCGTTTTGACCCAAAATTACCGTTTTGCCCCTGTGTCCAGAATTGGACTTAAGGACAGACAATCCTAGCTAACTGGACTATTCTGAGATCATTGGTATTGTTTATTTCAGCTTCCGGGGACTGTTGTACGGGTTTTGACTATTGTGGTATATTGAGTGATTTGGATCATCGGTTTCACCAGCACAGGACCACAGGAGAGTACAGTTTACTGTCTGCATTTCGATATTGATCTTTACTATATTTTATTGATTAGTCATTGGTTATGTGATTTTTATACTCTATTATAAATTATTGAGTCGGGAATGAGAAGTACCAAGGATGTGTGATCCGACCGTAGACATTGTAGATCTCGTAGACATTGTTTATTTTATGCAGTAGATCTCGTAGACATTGTAGATCTCGTAGACATTGTTTATTTTATGCAGTAGATCTCGTAGACATTGTAGATCTCGTAGACATTGTAGATCTCGTAGACATTGTTTATTTTATGCAGTAGATCTCGTAGACATTGTAGATCTCGTAGACATTGTTTATTTTCATGCAGTAGATCTCGTAGACCGTGCGGTGTAGTACCCCAGACCGATCACATGTCAAAGGTACTTCTAACGGTGGAAAAGTATATTGGTCTATTTATTACTATTGATTTTTCTTACGGCTTTACTGTTATTTTCAAAACTCATGATTGATGCCTAACCTTTGTCTTATAGTCATTTTCTTTATTTGAAACTGTATTCAGTGAATTGTGCTCGTTCCATTCCTGACTGGAAACCAACATTTTCAGGTTAGCCGTGAATTTACTTAGCTTGGGGAGTGACGGGAATACTTGCAGGCAAAGCTAGAGACTAGTTGGCTAGTTGAGTTGTAGTCATTCATTTATCTGTACAATTTTATATTTTTCTACAAATGTAAAACTTGTGATCATTGTAAATTAAATTATTTTGTGAATGAGCATTATTTTGTGATTTGATCTCATGGCCGTGACAGCGTTCTACCGCCGACACTGCGGCGTAGGCTGGCTTGGACACGTCTCGTATCCGTTTAAAAAAAAATGGGTGCGGGTCGTGACATGTCCTAATCGGCGCGACGCATGTGCGAGGCTGGAGTTGCGCTCGCATAAGACAAGAATGTCGACGTTGGGGTTATCGTCGAAGCAATCCAAATATTTCATTTTCCTCCAAGCCGAGATCTCTATTCGATAGTCCGACCGTCATTCATTCAACCAGAAAATCCTCAAGCTACGTCTATATTTTCCTTGACACGTTTCAATATCCCGAGTATAGCATCCGTCAGAACAATGACATTTGCACGATCGTCATTCGCCGAGTCAGAGTACCCCCGAGTTATCGCATATCGATCTTTGATACGCCTCAATACCATCGACGATATGCGTAACCTGACGATCTTCCTTTGCAACCAATTTCGAGTCGTGCGACTGATGCTATTGTCTGAACTAGATATACCACAATTCCATTCGATTCAATCCAAGATCAAGTTCGATCGCTATTCCTCGAGCTAGTTTCAATATCGTTCTCCAAACTCAAGTAATATTTCATTTGACCCAATCCGAAATCACAAGTGCTATCCTCTAGCTTCCTCGATCAAGACATACATCTTCATTCATCGTTTCGAGTCATTTTTCTCTTGCGTTGCCCATTGACAAGTTGTCCGAACGACATCTCGTTCGGGACATTCGAAGTCACGACCAACTAAGCGTGACGTATTCTAAGGCTTTGCGCGATACCATCGCTTGCCGACATACTCGTTCTATCCGTAAATCCTTTAGTCTTGTTCGAATAATTTTTATAACGTCCATACACCACTCAGGGTTCGATCCACTCGACTAATCGTCGACACTCACTCTTATCCTTCTTCGAAGCTATCACATACACCACTCGAATTTGAGCCATCCTATTAAATCCACAATCACATTCGCATCATTTGCTAAGACATATTTCAGATTCGTTCGATGAATCTCTAGCGTAATCGCTCATGTCGTATCGACGCACAAAATCGTTCGCACTATTCCTCAAAATCGAAATCAATCTTCCGTGCACGCCTAAGTGTTAGTTTGATAGCGTTCCTATCGATGTACACTCTAAGTGTAGCTTTGTTCCTGACCGAGCGGTACTTGATATCGCTTGCAACTCGATTGCACCAAAAGTCAAGGTGCATGACACGCGGACTAAGTTGTGCCGCATAACCATCTCGTGCGGACTATATTTCGAGTTTGCATGCTTAATTTCTAGGGTCATCGTAGGACTAGTTAGGCATGCACGCGACATGTTAACTTTAGCACGTGTTTTTATTCAAGACAAGTTGACACCGTTCGGCACAAAGGTCTACCGATGAATTCGGCGATAGCCTACCAATGCGTTCGATTGAACGCCTGAACGAGCTTTTAAAAATATTAGACTTATTGTATGGAACATCCCAAGGCACAATGAGAGAGAGCGCACACTTCTTTTTCCAACGACGAGCTTTCAAAACTGAGAAATCGACGTGAAGTCCAAGGACATAAAGCCGCGCTCTAATACCAATCTGTCAGGCCCCGCTCCCGTAGGAGCGATCGTCCTCGCTAAGGCGTGATGCCGCATGGGCCTAGGTTGCGCCCGTGCAAGGCCAAGTCCAAAAACGGCCGATTTGAGCTAGGCCACAGAGTCGCACAGAGTGTCCCCATTTGCAGCGGAAAGTAAATAAACACAAGTAGAAGCGAATTCAAACTCTTTATTGATATTCAAAAAGTTTACAAGCGACGGTAGGCCGAGTTTACAAGTCTCTCAAGCTCTCTCTCTCTCTCTCTCTGAAACATAAAAGGCATGCCAAATGGCTTACAACATGGAATGATTCATGGCGATGTTTCGATACACTATGTCCTGTATATGGTGCTCCAGCTCCTTGCAACGCTCCAAGGCTCCAGAGATAGCTCCGTGCCTTAGCACGTTCGAGGGAAGCTCCACACCCGATGACGTCTCATGCATCCTGCAAGCAGACTGTGGGGTTATCAGTACATTGTTATGCCCTGGTGGGGAGGCTAGCTCGCCCACAATGCTATCATTACCAAACACGTTCTATTTACTTTTGTGCACCGTCTATCATTCGTTGTCTTTCTAATCTTGCCTTAGGATCAGTTTCATGGCATATTTTGTAACCTATCTTGTGTTGCCGAATTCAAGTGTCTGCATGGAAATGCATGTACGACTTACCCATACTTACCGTCCGGCCTTCCCTGTCCAAAGTAAACCAAGTTAGTCAATAATTCACATGTAGTAACTTAACGTGATTCATGTAAACATTCAATGTTAAGGGCGTGTCCCTGCCTCATGTTCTAGTATGTCGTAGGCACGTTCTAGTACGTCATAGGCATGTTCAGAGTGTTACATTTCAAGCATATTCAGGAGTGTTACATTTCGAGCATGTTCAGGATGTTATATTTCAAGCATGTTCAGGAGTGTTACATTTCGAGCATGTTCAGGATGTTACATTTCAAGCATGTTCAGGAGGCACTTCATTTAGTTAACTTAGACTACTTGTTTCAATGTAAGGATTTGCACGTGGATTTCCACCAGCATAGCCCACTTAATCTACATGCATGGGTCGCTGGCATCACAAGCCATTTTGGACATATCACTTGAGCATTCTCACATATCGAAGCGTGATGGCTGGTACACCCTGATAGTCTCTTGAAATGCCTGGCCTTATGTCTCCTTGAGTGGCCGAGCCCCCACTCAAAGCAGCCCGTAAGCCCCATGTCTGATTCCGTCTAGGCCGGCCACGGTATTCCCCTCCATCGCCCGTGCCGCAGAATCCTTCCTCATGACGGTCACGGTATTCCTCCCATCGCCCGTGTCGTTTGTCCACGACTATTTCGTATTGACTTGTCATTTAACTTAACGGCTGTCTTTGAGCCATAATGCATTATCGACCAGGTTGGCGTCCGTGCAGCGCGGGTAGCGAGCCCCGTTGCACGTGCCCTTCCTACCTGTCGCTAACCATTCTTTCATATCTTATCTTTTATTCACTCTTTCATTTCTTTCTTTCACTTGTTCGTTCATTCATTCATTTTTCACGTATTCATGCATTCATTCATGGATTCATTCATTCACTTACTCGTTCATTCATTCATTCATTCATTCATTACGCAACTCCCCGTGTGGGAGTCGCCTTGGCGACCCATCGGTCCCATAGTCTTTTAATGTTACTATACTCTACTCGGAATGACTATGTTGATAGTCTTCCCGTTTCATTATTGTAAACCATTTATTGTTTCATTGTTGAACGCATAGGAATGAATGTAAGCTTGTGCCTTAGCACGAGCGTAGAGCGCGGTGAAAGAGATTCTATATTTGCCGAGTTCTTTTCTATGTTCTAAATAAGCATACAAGATGGGATTATTCCCTTAGCTAGGTGCGTTGAGTCATTCATTTATTAGCATGCGCGGTGTTATCGCCTAGAGATTCTAGCAATAGTGTCCGTATTGTTATGTGTCTAGGCTAAGCAAAGACGGGTTCATCGGAGCTACCCACCTTAGCAATGTTCACTTCGGCCGAGCGATACTCCGAGCGCACCTTTGAAAGTCTAAGTCTGGATTCGTCTTGACGGGCCAATGTAAGTCTTGTATCGATTCTTCATCAGGTTAATGCCAACTCTTCGGGTCGACGGCTCGTTTGAGTCGTCGTACTTGCCGTTTGAATCGGCGTTCCGCTAGGGCGGAGCGGGTCGTTACAAGCGCTCTACGGAAGGAAGTGTCGTTCGCCAATATGTTGGGACGAAGTCGGAGAGCGACAAGTGCTTGGACCGGAACTGGTGGAGCAGACCGTTGAAAAGGTTCGTTTGATTCGAGATAGACTCCATATCGCGCAAAGTCGACAAAAGAGCTACGTAGATCTTTGTCGACGACCGCTAGAATTCTTAGTCGGGGACCATGTGTTTCTGAAAGTAACGCCCATGCGTGGTGTGATGCGGTTTGGCGTTAAAGGCAAGTTGAGCCCGAGATTTGTAGGCCCCTTCGAGATCATCGAGCGAGTTGCAACGATTGCTTATTGTTTGCCATTAAAATCTTTTGATTGCAAATTTCAATTAAAAATAGAACATTGTTTGTCACGACCCGTACCCTAGAGTAAGGGCACGAGAGCGTAACAACGTCCAGCCTACGCCGCAGTGTCGGCGGTAGAACGCTGTTCTAGGTCATGAACTATAACTAACATAATATGAATACTCTCCATAAGGAGGCCAACACAGAGGTACAACTCAATCACAATCTAGAGATAGAATGTGGCACGATAAAATAGATAAGAGAATCCTCAACTGAGGTACAGCAGAATAAAATAACAAGGTCCCAACATCACTAAAATATACAACTCTAGAAAATAAAGGCAACAACTAAACATGAAAAGAAGAACAGTCTAAGCTATCTACACTATACAAGGTATCATCCTGAGCAGCTGCCTGAACCTCCCCAGGGGTCCAGGTCGCGAGTGTCAACTAAGCAAGCTCCAAGTAAGGGGGTGCAGGGTTCCTCATCATCCTCTGTAAAAATTTTAACAGGTCCAGTCAGGACAGGAACGAGTACAACTCATCAAAAAATCCCAAGTAAATGACAGAGAACTATAAAGCAGTTATAGACAGTTTTATTGATGAATATGGCAGTTTATATACAGGTGATGGTATGGAGAACAGATAAGATACAAGGAAAGTAAGAACTAAAATAAGAGAATAATGATGGCAAGGAAGACTGTAAAATAAATCTAGCTGAACTAAAGTAACATAATAAGTCCAGAATGTAAATGTAAACAAGTGCAAAACCCAAGTAAATCCAGACAACATGAATCTGATACCAGGTGGTTCCAGTACAAGATGAGTCCGGTATAAGATGAGTCCAGTTGGTGATCAAAGGTTCCAGGGTGAGTCCAGTCTATACTCTAACAGTGTGTTTTAAAATATCAGGATCGACATGTGAACGGCTGTAGGTAATACGACACACCGCACACTCAGCCAAGTGTGGGATGGCTATCGTTCCAGTATAATTCCAAGGGAGTGATTTCAGTATTTAGGAATATTCACATGTCTACTCCAATATTTCCTCGCCCACAAGTACAAGTATATCCAGAAAATGACACAAGAATCGAGATGAGTCCAGCCAAACATAATGATACCAGCAAAAGATTCCAGAGTGATTCCAGTAGGTGGTTCCAGTAGTGATTCCAGAAGGTGATGCCAGTAGTGATTCTAGAAATAGAGGCCAGATAATATGGTATGTGTGTCGCATACATGAATCCAGAAATATCCATACGTGTTATAAGAATCACATAAAACTAACTAGAACTGAAGTACAGTAATTGACAAGTAAATGAAAGAACTATCAGAGAATGTACTCGCCTGATGTCTGAATGTCCAAAGTAAATATACTGTCTGATGAGAGATGTCTGGCTCCTAATCAGAACAGCACAAGTCACAACAAGTCCAAAATGGCAATATGAAATTCTACTATGCATTCTACATGATTCTAGGTCAATCTAGACCAAAATCAACTCTTGGTCAACTTGGTCAACCCTGAAAGTCAAACCTAGGTCAACTATGGTCAAACTAGGTCTAACAAGTCTAAATTAGGTCAAACAAGTTATTCTAGGTCTAAACCAAGCACAAAACTAAACCATAAGCTAACAAGGCACACAAACTTAGTCATATAATGTATATATATTATTCACATTCACATATTTATATACATAGATATATATAGGAAAGCTATATATATAGGCACATACATATATATATATAGAGAGAAAGAGAGGTAAAAGAGTAAGTGAGTATGTGTGTGTTTGGCATGTGTGTGAAAACATATGTGTTAATGTTCTAAAATTTAGTGATAGGTAGGTGTATGTGACATGGGATACATGATGTCAAAGGGTGTATGAATGCATGTGTGTAAAAGGTTATAGGTTAACTCAGTTTATAGAAATACATACATACATACTTACCTTGTATACATGCATACATACATATCATGTATATTACATTTACATGATACATACATGTATATTTATATTATATTATACTTACATTCATGCATATTAGATACTTGTATTTATATTAACATATTGCAAACATTCATTTCATTCATGCATCTATGCATTACCTACATATTTTATACATATGCACGCATTGTATATTCATATCATTTCATACATTAACATAGAGACATACAAACATACACACATCATATATTTCATACCTTGTATTACCTTACATATCATGTAATATATTATCATTCATTTCTTTCATATATTACATTCTATATTACCTATATACATGTATTTTTTCCATTCATTCATGCTTGCATCATATACTCTACATTACCATACATGTTATCATTATATATTGTATTACAATACTTATACATTATGCATTCATATCTATCATTACATATATATCTTACATTCATATCTAGCATTCATTATATACTTTCATGCATACATTGTATATCATTCTTTCATTTATGCATTGCTTATATGCATTATATTAATAGCATTCCTACATGCTTGCATTCAACCATATATATAAATTAATGTAAAGAGAATATATATCATATATATATCATTTTATTCATCTAATATATCATGCATTACATACTCTATATTCATTTAATATCCATACTACATAGGCTCATAGGTTACACAAAATGCATATATCGTATAGTCACTCTTCTACTTAAAACCAATACTGTACCAATTGGGCATTTATTAAATTCTAGGATTAAAGTATGTTGTAGCTCTTCGTGTTAGCTTTCCGAAACTTTAAACAGATCGCATTTTCGTGTCCGGAAGCTCCCGGAATCGCAAAAATATCGAAACACGTTCGTCTTTCGTACAGCTGACACTCAAATAATTCTACAGAAAGTTACAGAAATAATTTGGCTTATTAAAATATATATTTGGAAAGCTAACTTCGATATGGTTCTTTTAAAAAAACGGAAGGTTAATTGGAGTTATGAGCTAAAAGTTATGGTATTTCTAAGTTGCTCTAGCTACTAAAAACGTGGATAAAAATTATGACGAATTTGGGTAGTTTGAGACAAAAGAACACAAGTATATAACATAATATATCAAGAACTCACTCTCTACACTAATATATATATATATGAGACACTATAGAACACATCTCCAATACAAAAATATGAGATTAAACATATAATAATTCATTCATATATAACAACAACACATAGTTGTCCAAATTTGGGGTTTTTCTACATGGACACAACCACAACACAAAGGACACTCCTATGACCTCCAAATGGACACAAAATGGACACAAATGGAGATACAACCATGGGGGTCATTTCTATGGGTTCAAAATAGACCTATATGCATGAGAAAATGAAAAGAAGAAGGGATTTATACCTCCCGGTAGATCGAATCGAAGAAAAGCCTTCCCGGAGCGACACCGACACGTAGAGATTCCAAAAGGACACGAACGAGCTCCGAATCCTCCCAAACTTGGGTAGCTTCCTCCTTGGCTAGAATGGAGAAGGAAAGAAGAAGATTTGGTGGCGAAATGGAAGGATTTGGTGAAGAAATTGGTAGGGATTGCTCTCTAGAAATTTGGGGAAGAACAAGAGAGAGAGTGTGGATGAGAATAATGAAATGAACTTGAGCCTATCCTCTCCCAAAGTGGCTGGCCATATGGGGCTATTTGTCCTATTATGGTAAGGTCCAAAATGCCCCCACTAACCTATTCTATTAGTATTAGGAAAAGGCTAATTGGTTGGGGCTAAATTAGTCATTCTAAAGTCTCTAATCACACTAACCTTATCCATAATAATTAGTCTAACCTCTAACTAAAATTAATATCATGTGAACTAAAATTAATATCATGTGGGCCATGCCTAACTAGTGTGTGGGTCCACTAAAGTCAACACTACCCCCGGGTCCCCGTTTCAAGTCGGATTGAGCTGAAATTCGAACCCGACTCAAATAATCCCAAAACAATATCATAAATAATAAAATAAATTTCAAAAATATTTCAAAAATATAAAATGACAAAAATATCTCTATTCCTGAAAACTGGGGGTGACAAATTCCTCGAAATTAAAACCAAACAATAGTAAAATGTCAAAATTATAAGTCATAATTTTAAATAGTTTAAAAATGATTAAAAATTACCAAAAATTATAATATGAAATAATTATCAATAAATAATAATTATAATTACAAAATTTTAAAATTATCCTCATCTGGAAAACTGGGTGTTACAGTGTTACAATGTAGGACTTAGACGTAGTCCTAGAAGTACACTTTTGTTTATCTGGGTCTCTTGTGCCGATGGAGCGAGTGGTAATGCGTTGACTCCGTTGACGATCTGACGAAGGTTCTCGGTTCTCTGAAGGTCTGAGTTGCTCTCGGTGTCGGAGCTTGCAGAGAGGAAGGAGACGTTGAGTATCTGTATCTGCCTCTCTGTATATGTATGTCGGTGGTTGTGTGATGTATGTGTGGAAGAAGGAAGTGATCCCTCTATTTATAGCTTTGCAGGCTGGCTGCTCATGCGCATATATAGGATGCGCATGAACGCGGGGACGCCACGTGGTGGATGCTGATGGAGGAGCATGGGCGATACGCTCTGATTGAGGAGTTGAACCCTTCATGTTGCCTTTCTGGGCTGCGGTCGAGCTGACACGTAGCAATGGAGAGGATCTTTCAGTTGTTGAGATCTTGGGTGATTAGCACCCCTTCATAGGCTGAATCAATTCAAAGGACGCGTGTCATAGATCCATGGCTCAAAGATCTCGGATTTGGTAGGGAGTGATCTGATAGGATGCGCCTAGGATTGGGCGCATGAGGAGACTTTGACTCATAACCTTTAGGAGTCACGAACCAGTCGGGACGCATGGCTTTTGAGGCACATGCGGGGCTTCAGCAGTGACTTTACTTCTGTCTTTAGGGATCAGAGAAAAGTCTGAGGCACACGGCTTTTGAGGCACATGTAGAGATTTGGGCGCATGGCTGCGGAGGCGCATGCGAAATGGTTGGGCGACCACGTGGCTTGTAACCGTCGGAGGAAAGTAATGATGATGCTGACGTCGGCGATGATTCGTCTTCTGAAAAAGCTGTCAACTGCAGTCCTCGGGGGATGTGCTGCCAACTCTGTCAGACTTCGGCATTTAATGTTCTTGACAGGTGATGGGCTGTTGAGTGGACGCATCGATCGGCGTTCCACTGGGCGCATGGGGACGCATGGGGGCGCATCCTTATGAGGCGTTTGGAGCTGATGGGCGCATCAGTATGATGCGCGGTCTGGCCGGCACATTCGTTTTGCATGACACGTCTTTATGGGCCCGACTGTTACGTTCTTCGAGTGCTTTAAATAGCCATTTTTGACTTGGCTGAATTCGAAGCGTCAGGTTCATCACCATTAATACAAATTCATTGCACGGGATTCGGAGAGCCAGCCACTTGGCGCATGGGTTTGATTTGCCCGGCCTATAAATAATGGCATAGAGAGAGGCACGTCTTCCCGAAATGAATTTGTTTGTCCGAGCACATTCTGTTGACGAGATGCTCCCGAGGGTGAAGATGTGACGCATTATCTTCATTGATGCACTTGAAGGTGACTGTTACATTCAAAAGTCAGAGTCGAGGGCTTCCGAGGCAGACAGAAGGTGCCTGTTGCATCCAAAGATCGGGATGCTCGAGCCTCATCTCCGTTATGCTGGAAGAGCCACAGATCGGAATTGCGGTGCTCCGATCATCTTCCTTGGGGTTTGGGAGAGCTCCTCCTCCTGCTAGAGTGGGTGTTGTCCATTCTGGTTGGGTTGAAAGCTGCTCCTTTAGCCGCAGATTGATTTGCAGTGCTCCTCTTCCTTGGTTTGAAGAGCTCTTCCTCCAGCTAGAGGGTTGATTGCCACTCTCGTTCTGCTCAATAAATGCTTCATTAGTTGAAGTATTTGATGGCGCATATGCTGACACTTCATGATGCGCCTGACTGGGACACTGAAGGACGGCACATAACTGAGCTGCTGAAGGGATGCACATAACTGAGCCGCTGAAGGGATGCGCCTGGCTAAGAGCGCATGGCAAGATGCGTCTGTTTGAGAGTGCATGGCGAGATGCGCCTATTTGAGAGCGCATGGTGGTTGTTGCGCCTAGCTGTAGACTTATGGTCTTTTCTTTGTAGAAATTCTCCTTTGTACAGCTCTTTTTTAGACATGTAATAGACTTTTATATGAAATAAAAATCCTCTTTTAATGTCTATATTTTTTCTTTGTTGTGCCAAGTACTTCATCTGAGCTCCCTGGCGCATGTGATGTTAGGCGCATAGGATTTCTGGTCCTGAAATTCTATGCTTCTACACTTATCAGATCGTACTCCCTCCTGCCTTGGCTGATGTACACGATGTTTTCCATATTTCACAACAAAAATACGAGCACGATCCAAGTCATGTGGTTAGCTTCGATCAGTTTGAGCTACGTACTGACTTGTCTTACTCGGAGGAGCCTATTCAAATTTTGGACCGTAAGGAGAAGGTGCTACAAAATTGGTCGATGTCTTTGGTCCGCGTGCTTTGGCGGAACCATTCAGTTGAAGAGTCGACGTGGGAGATGGAGGCGGAGATGAAAGAGAAATATCCTGCGTTGTTTGTCTAAATTAAGGTCAGACCCTTGTTCTTAAGTTTCAGCACGAAACGTTTTCTTAGTGGTATATTATGTAGCGCCCCGCTTTCGATAGACGACGGACTTCATAATATGCTTACGCCGAGTCAGATCGGTCGGGAACTTAGATGGCCATCTGACTCGATCGCTAAGCTTGGTAAACTATAACACCTTGCGGCATCGATCAAATCGATTTGGACGGACGTTATGAGAATCGATCCAACTAATGGAACGACTTCTGTTGGAATAAGTTCTAGATGCAGCGGGCTGCGTCTCGGCGAATGAGCTCTATATAAGAGTCCCTTCGACGGGACCGGACCGCTGTATGGTTTTCTTGGAGCTTTTGCCGCTGGGTTTTGACGAAGTGCTTTCGCGTTGTTTTTCTGGATGCAATTTACAAATTTCGAAGCAAGGGAAAAAGAAAGAATTCTAATAAAGTGTTGGTGCCATTGCAGGAGCTCGCGTAACTAAAGCTTGACGTTGCGAAGCGCTTCGACGATCGGCACGAACAAAGTAATCGGTGGGTGATTCGGCCCATTCTTTTCTATTATGTCCCGCAAACTAATTCCTCGCCTCGAATTCATTCAAATCGAACGATGCCAAGTACTTGCATGCTAATTCACGAAGTTCAAGAACTCAGGAAAATTGTATCGATTTAGAGTAATCTACTCTGAAAAATACAAGTTTATCACATAAACCAGAAAGTTTAAGGTTCTAGTAAAAAGATAGACTATTTTACGTGCTGCAAAATATTATGAAACGTCGATCGTGGGTTATGATGTCTCGAACAATTTGGTGCCTACGGGACGCTAAATCGGGAGTACGGCTTTGGGGAAAATAAATCATTGTATGAGTTGGGAGAAATGATAATGTCATTCAATACTGTCCGTGCTATACAAATCTGCCCGTACATATTAAACAAGTTCACGCATTGGCATGGTCATGGACAGCTTGTGCACAAGTTGAACTTTTCTCGATGCGGTATCCAGGGCATCGGAACCAAATCTACCTAGGAGAAAAAATAAATTCGTGCTTCGGTGCGAGGCATTGCGAGACCTGCAGCAGGGCTTGCAACCCAAGCTGACAGGCACGACGTAATGCCATATAAAAGTCCCTCATGATGCATAGCATCAATGACCGCACATATAAGATAGAGAATGCTCACCTATTGTCTTATGCAGGTAGTAAATATTATCTGTGTTTTATGCAGGGACGAGCACGGCCGTGGTAAAAAATCTGATAAATTACTATGCTTTACTGTATGCTTTATTTCGCAAAGATGGTTATCGATATGAACTGAATTCATTTAGTTCTAAATAGAAAGACAACTCTAAAGTATGCCTATCTTAACAATCAGAGTCGGTTTAGACGAGTGGGTTCGTCTCGTCCACTTAGCAAGTGTTCTAATCCCCTCTCCCAATTTCTTCAGGTGCGACGGGCGCTCCAAACTAAACTGAAGCTGAAGTGCGAAGAGGCGTTTTGAAGCTCTTACTATGCTGAAGTATTTTGAAGCCAATTCAGTCGACGGCTTATATGTAAAGGGGCGAATGTATAGAACGACAAGTGTTAGTTCATGCAGCTTGTCGAGTATGTTTTATTTCATTTTCAATCAATGTAGCCACAACGGCATCAAATGTAATTATGACTTGCACTTTGTTGCAAGCTATGAATGAAAAGTAAATTTCTATCTTCCTATAATGCGTCTTATATTCTGATGTGATTTGTGAAGTTTCAACTTGGCATATTAATATGCAAATCAACGTAACGTTATTGCCTTGTACGAGTGTAATTTCAGACTCGTACGGTATCACGTCTTAGCGAGGACGATCGAATCGGCAAAATAACATCGGGGATGAACGTTTGCCGACTCGGGGCGTGACACTTACAACATATCATTCTTAGGTCATACTCATCACCGTCTCTCGTTCAATACCAAAAGGTTATCCTAAGGTCGCCAATGGTCACCCTACTATTCGGTCAAGTCTCTATGGTTAGCTATACCGACAGCTAAACCTAATCATTCAGGTGACTCCTAGAGTGGACGGCTACTAGGGATCGTACAAATTTCTTATTCTCAGGGCCAACAACCAACTGACAGTTCTAAGGAACTCTACCCAAACCTATGGGTATCAACTCAGTCTAAATACTAATCACTATTGTCGGCTATGCCAACAATTGGTAAGTCGTCAACTGGTCGCTAGGGTCAAGTCTATCTATCCAGGGTCTTCTTCAAGGAATTAATTCCTACAGAGGCTCATTCTTAGACTTACCCAACGATCGACTAAGATCGATCCATCCACATTACAGTCAATCCCAAATCGACATACAATTCTCATTGTTCTAATACTCCATCAAGTAAATTTCCAACGATTCAATTTATATTCAAATTCCTTTGTACCCACACGAACCCATAAGCCAAGGCTAACTATTCAAGGGTCATCGATTCCGATAGTCTTGACATAGCTATGGAATCATACTATTTAGGTCATATGATAAAGTCATAAACCAACAATCTACATCTCAACCAACAGTCACCTATACCGACATTATCCAACACGTTTGCAATTTCTCAATCCTATTTGTTTCATCAATCATCAAAGTATCTTACGGGCATTCTTAAATCTCATGCAGCAAGGGTCGAGTAGTTTATCCCATTCAATCCGACAGTTTATGTATCACTTAACCATCCTCTAGGCAACACCAGTATTCAGAGTCACTACTTTTTATTCTAGTGCAATTCAATTCCTCAGCACACATGCACATATGCAACAACTCTCCTTTAATGATCAAGATGGATTAACATCTATTACACCTTAGGGTCAAGGCACAGATTTCTAATATTCTTTTGGGTCATCGACAATATTTCCAAAAATTTCAGCTTAGCAACCAACTTTGTATTAGCCACATATGATTTGCATCCAACCAATCGAAGTCAACATTCAAATGTTCTAAGCCACAACATTCTCTAGCCAAATCCATTTATCCACAGCATATGTCTTACTAGTCTGAGTCATCACTCGACTAAACAATTTCTAACCAAGCCACTTGTTACAATTTCTAGAATTCTCACTTTCCAGCATAACATCACCTTCAAGGGACACTTGAGTCATCTAACAACAATACATGACTCCCAGCTAAGTCTCGGCACTATCCAGTACCCACAGATAGTCTCATTGCCATCCTATGGAAAGGGTCAACATACATCTCGTTCTGAGGTGGTAGAGGCAATATACCACTCAGAAACGAAGCCATCCTTAAACATACCAACCCAATTCTATTCCGGACATTCATGATCCATAATGATCACAACACTTAGCCAACATCTCGGGGTCTCAATATCTGAAGCCAACATTTTTAGGGTCGCAAAAGCACTAGCCATCACTCATGAGTTAACTCACCAGTTCCGTTGAACCCATACATCAATTATCCCATTCACAATTTCTTTTCAACGTCACATGCAATTCTCAACTTGTTACAAACATACATAGCCACTTTTCTTTATTTCCACATTCCAAACAGCATTAACACTATAACATACTATGGCATCGAGTCATTGTTGGGTTATTTGTGTCCAAACCAACAACAATCATTCATTCAGGGCATCACAATGTATATAGACTTATTGTATGGAACATCCAGTGAGCAGCCAAGAGGGTCAATGAACTTTCAGACACAAACAACATAGGATGATTACCGAACAACAACAGCAAAAATCGCAAAAGCAACTTTGATTTAATCGCGGAAGCAACGTTGAGTGATCGTGGAAGCAACTTTGGTTAATCGTCGATGCAACTTTGATTTGAAACGAATCAAAGAAGAGACCAAGGACGTAAAGCCGTGCTCTGATACCAATTTGTCATGACTCGATTTGTGGAGTCATTTATTCATATATTTTATCTCTTGGAATCAATCGTCCTCGCTTGGGCGTGATGCCGTACAAGTCTGATATTGCACTTGTATAAGGCAAGGATGGTACATAATTATTATCTTTAAATAGGAACACATCGCAGCGGCAGAAGCAGATAAATTGAAGTTAATGAGGACAATCTTTCTTATTGAATAGAAATACATCACTTCTTTATAGCAGCGGAGATAAAAGGATAACTTGAAGTCACACACAGATATATAGAACTTTATTCTCTTTATTGATAATTGAAGAAGAGTACAAGACTTGTATTGAAGTACAATGCTTACAACCAATCTTACTTTATATTGAAAGCCAACTGAACAATGCTATACAGCTTACATTTGATACTTGGGTACATTGGATTACAACTCGATATGCCGACTTGGCTTACAACTCACTTGTACAACTGATTACAATGTTCCATACATTATGCCCTTTATAGACAGAAGACATCATCTTTCCCAAGGAGAGCTTCTGTATGTCCAAAAAATCTTTGATGCCACGGGACCAACCAAGCCAATCATCGTGTGCAAAACATCCCAAGCACGAGCACCTGCCCACAAAACGTGGGTCAGCACATCATCTATGTACTGGCGAGTAGAATCCAACCCACTCGCCTAAACCAACATTTATGAACCATTTAAGCAGCATTTATTAGAATGATCTTTCTATTTGGGACCTAGCTTCAGTTTACAGTTCATGGGCAATATACATAGTGAAGCATGTAAACAGATACTTAGCAATATTTCTGTGGACGTATCATTATAGCATTCTTGGTGTTATCATTCAAAGACAATCCTTGAGGCATCGTTAACATTAACATCTTAAATATGTTATGACAATTCTCACTTCAAGTATCCCTTAGCATGTATGTTATGTTTAAGCAATGTTTATAGCAAGGCATCTTTCTAGCATACTGAATTTAACATGTTGAGCATGTCATAGAAATCTCTTTTAAAGGCAATATCATAACATCGTCTTGTTTAGCAAGATTAAGCAGACAATTCAACCAACATACATATTGAGTATATCACATTTAAGTAATTTCTTACCGATAGCCCACTCCCTCGTACCTGTATCAAATACAGGTTAATTGTTACACTTACTCTGCCTGCACAAAACATTCATTAGCATGCATCCTTACAACATGATCATTGGTGTTAGTGCACCATTTTCAGACGTTGTCATATAGGACTTCGAAAGGTAATCGGCACGTCATTCCACCAGGTTGCGAGCCCGAATAGAACACTTCCAAAATAAGTCATATCAGCGACGAAATTAGCGATGCAAAGGTAAAACGTCGCTAATTTTGTTGGATTTAGCGACTCCAAAAGTATGCGTCACAATACGTCGCTGATAGCGACCAACAGCGACATATTGCGACCACCTTTAGTGTAATAAAAATCAACGTTGTTGATTTGTCGGAAAACGTCGCTAGTTTTATTAGTTCAGCAATGCGTCGTTGATTTGTCGGAAAACGTCGCTAGTTTTATTAGTTCAGCGACGTTTAGCGTCGCAAATATTAAGACGCCGCCGAATATTAAAAGAAGGCCGACGCTTTGCGACGTATTTACGGACGTCGCTAACTTCCGCTAAATAGGGTTTTCTCAGTTTGACTTTTCATTTCTCTCTCTCCCAAATTTTTTTGTTTCCGCCCCTCTTCCCCGACCTCGACGACAGCCCGACCCCCTTCCCTCCGGCGCCGCTCATCCTCCTCCTCCACCGCGAGCCCCTTCTCCTCCCTCCGGCGAGCCCCTTCTCCTCCTCCTCCTCCACCGTGAGCCCCTTCTCCTCCTCCACCGCGAGATCCTCCTCCTCCTCCTCCACCACCGCGAGGAGACTGAAGGTAAACCCTAACCCTAAATGAAGTATTTTTCGTGTCCAAAATGGACATGGAGACACATTACGACCATGTGTTCACTGATACAGTGTGTTCGTGAGGTTTTGGACACTTTGTGTCCATTTGTTGGACACGTGGACACCCCCAAGCTTGCATATATATGTATTTCACCTATGTACACTTAATCCTCTCCTCCTCCACCACTGAACTTGTCCTCCTCTTCTTCCACCACCGCGAGGAGACTGAAGGTAAACCCTAACCCTAATTGAGGTGTTTTTCGTGTCCAAAATGGACACGGAGACACATTACGACCATGTGTTCACTGATACAGTGTGTTCGTGAGGTTTTGGACACTTTATGTCCATTTGTTGGACACGTGGACACCCCCAAGCATTCATATATATGTATTTCACCTCTGTACACTTAATCCCCTACATACACTTGTGTATTTTCGTATTAATTTGGATTTGCATATTGGGTTTGGGTTTCGATATAGTGTTTGATACATTGTTTCACCTTGCAACATTCCTACACTTATTTTAGACAACAAGTATATGAACCAATTAGTCAACATCTATTTGTTGAAGTATGGTACTCCATTCTTCGTAAGTTCTAGCTATATATGTCTCAAGATCCAATACTCGAAAATCCCAAGAAGAAGAAGAATAAAAGAATAAAATGACATCGCTCAACACCCTATGACAACTCTTTGTAGAATTGTGTTAAAGTGTGAGTTCTACAGTATGAGTTCTACAGTATGGTTCTCTTTATAGAATAAAATGACATCGCTCAACCCTATCGATCCTCCATACAAGTCTTCCTTCATCTATTGTCTTAAAGTGTGAGTTCTACAGTATGGTTCTCTTTGTAGAATTGTGTCTTATTTTAGACAACAAGGGTTTCCTATTTTTATAGGTAACATGGCAACATGTGTAAGGGAACATATAGGTGTGTGTTTGTGTTTGAAAGGGAGTGTCACAAGAGTAAGGCGTGAGCATGTGTTAGTATTTTGAGCTGTGAGAGTGTTTGTTCTATTAAGGTTAGTACCAACTAGAAAGTTAGGTTAAAAGAACCTGGGAACTATGGTGTGGTTGTATACATCATGTATATGTATATGTGTGTCTAGTGGGAGAAAGGGGGAGGGTTAACTAGTACCAGGTATTTGGAGAGGAGGGAGAGTTTATACTAGTATATATAGACTAATATCCTAAAACTTGACTTATACAACTTAGAAATGGCTAGTTTGACCAAGTTGGACTAGTTTAACTTAGAGTTGACTCGGTTGGACTATACATAATATATAGACTAATATCCTAAAACTTGACTTCTACAACTCAGCCTATATGAAATATTGTAGACACGGGTGATATACCGCCGCCATAATCTCTGACCACCGCACGCACAAACACGCGAAAGAAAAGTTAGCAATGCGAAAAGAAGATGACAGATAATCTCTGACCATTTAACGTAAAATGTCATGTGTACATATACTGCGGAAAGTGTAGACCGCATGAACTGACAATTGCATATCAATCACTACCTTGATGTATCTATCTTACAGAATTATGGAGCTGAATTACTATCTGCAGAATCGTACTTGGATGTACAACCGTCATCCTGATGACATGTGCGGTGTGCGGGATGAATTCATAGAGGGTGTACACCAGTTCCTGCAGTTTTCCAAGGCGTTCCCTCAGTACATGTACGGTACCAAAATTAAGTGTCCGTGTGTGAGATGTTGCAACTTGAAATATCATCCAGAAGTGGATGTCACGTATCATTTATACTCGAAGGGTTTCACGCCGAATTACTATCAGTGGAGCGAGCACAGAGAACTTGTGTCTTTAGCATCGGAGTACGAGCCTTATGTGGATGTCCACAACAACGCTCCTTACGACGATGGGTTGGTGAACATGGGTTTCGACGCGGCCGGGCCTAGTTTCGATCCGGATGATCATGATGCACCTAAGGAGGCACCTAACCCCGATGCTGCATAGTTCATGGAGTTGCTGGAGAATGCAAGGACTCTATTATATCCTGGTTGTGAGGATCATTCACCGTTGGAGGTGGTTACAAGATTGTTGAGCATCAAGTCCGATTTTAACATGTCGCAAGATTGCTACAACCGTCTTATGGAGTTACTTATAGAAATATTGCCTGAGGGTGCGAAGTTGCCTAAAGACTTCTACCGGTCTAAGAGGATGGTTAGATCGCTCTGGATGGGATACGAAAAAATCGATGCCTGTCGCAACGGGTGCATGTTGTACTACAAAGATGACAAGGATGAAGACGCCTGCAGATTTTGTGGTACCGATCGCTACAAGGCATGTGGTAGAGGAAAGTCTGTCGGTGCCAGGAAGCCTACCTCTTCGATGCACTACTTGCCGTTAACGCCGCGGTTGCAGCGGTTGTTTATGGTGAAGGAAACTGCAGAAAACATGAGTTGGCATAAGCGGGAACATACCGAAGGAGTGTTGGATCACCCATCTGATGGAGAAGCATGGAAGCACTTTGATCGAGAGTATCCAGATTTTGCTTCTGATCCGCATAATGTCAGATTGGGTCTCTGCTCCGACGGTTTTACCCCATTTGGACTTTCGGGATCCCAGTATTCGTGTTGGCCTGTGATCGTCACCCCGTACAATCTACCGCCTTGGATGTGCATGAAGACTCCGTATATGTTTCTCACCGTTATTATCCCAGGTCCGAACAATCCGAAAAGGAACATCGATGTGTATTTACAGCCATTGATTGATGAGTTGAATCAGCTGTGGGAAGTAGGTTCCAACACGTACGATGTATCTAGAAAACAAAATTTCTGGATGCGGGCAACACTTATGTGGACCATCAGCGACTTTTCGGCCTATGGAATGTTATCTGGATGGAGCATGCATGGTCGTCTTTCATGTCCGTATTGCATGGACAGCACTAAGGCTTTCTGTTTGAAACACGGAGGCAAACCGTGCTTCTTCGATTGTCATCGACAATTTCTGCCGAAGGATCATCCATACCGGAGGAACATGAATGCTTTTCGTACTGGCGTTGTGGAGAAGGCTAATCCCCCGCCAAGGTGGACCGGATACACGATATGGGAAGAGGTAAAAGATTTACCAAGAGCTATTGAGCAGCCTGCTACGGGCTACAAGTGTGACGAATTTGGTCGCACTCATAACTGGATGAAGAGGAGTATATTCTGGGATCTTCCATATTGGAGCACCAATCTGATTAGACATAACCTTGATGTCATGTATATCGAGAAGAATGTGTTTGACAACATAATTAATACTGTAATGGACGTAAAGGGGAAGACGAAAGACAATCCAAAGGCTAGATTGGACTTGGAAGAAATATGTAGACGTCCTGCATTGCATTTGATAGAGGACGGGAATGGGAAGTTGAAGCAGCCTAAGGCAATTTTCTCACTGGAGAAGGAGGATAAAGTGAGGCTTTGTAGGTGGATTCAAGGTCTGAAATTTTCAGATGGGTATGTTTCGAACTTGAGAAGATGCGTCGACCTCAAGGAGAACAAACTGACAGGTATGAAGAGCCATGATTGTCACGTATTCATGGAGCATTTAATTTCGATTGCATTTCGGGAATTCTTACCGCAGGCAGTTTGGGATCCATTGACGGAGCTTAGCATATTCTTCAGGGACCTTTGTTCTAAGAAATTGCTCGTTGATCGTCTAGAAAAGCAAGAGAAGGAAATTACGGTAACACTGTGCAAGCTAGAGAGGGTGTTCCCTCCTGGATTCTTCGACTCTATAGAGCATTTGCCGATTCATCTTTCCTACGAGGCACGTGTTGGTGGACCCGTCGAATATCGATGGATGTACCCGTTCGAGCGACATTTGAATCACCTAAAAAGAAATGTGAAAAATAAGGCTCGGGTCGAGGGTTCTATTTGTGAAGCCTATATTCTCGAGGAGATTACAAATTTCTGCTCCTCCTATTTCAAACCTCATGTTGCTACGAATAGAACGAGGGCTCCGAGAAACGACGACGGATATGAAAAATTTAATGATGGAATACTGAAAGTATTCAATGCATCCGGAAAGCCTTCGGGGAAAATGAAGAAGAGATATTTGAATGACGAAGAGCTAAGGGCTGCTCAGTTGTATGTATTACTCAATTGCGACGAGGATGAAGTGGAGAAGCTAGAGGGGTAAGTAACTCAGGATGATGAGTTTACGTCATCTCAATGTAATAGTATAAGCTAATATTATTGTACTAATCAGCGGTTGCTTCATTGTTTTCCAGCACATATAATGATGAGTTGAGGCTGGTTAGACCCTACCTAACAGACGAAACATTAGAACAAGAAATGAGACGTCATTTTCCTTCTTGGTTAAGCCAATATGTAAGTAGCTCGGTAATTACTGGCCTCTTCTAATGCAACTGCGCAATAAATAACTTGTTATCGCTTCTTTGATATTCAGGTCAATCGTCTAATTTCACCCGAGATTGAATTAATTAGAACTCTTGCCAAGGGACCAATTACTTTTATTAAAATATGGCCAAGTTACTGTGTCAATAGCTTTCGGTTCAAGTCGACAAATGCTCCGATCAGAGACAGCTTCCTGGATCTTGATTCCACGAAAACAGTTGTTTGTGTATCAAGTCTTCGAACTACAAAGACGTCGATCCAGGAAATGATTTCTTTGGCATCTTGCAAGAGATTGTGGAGTTGTCATATAATAATGGCAGAGAACCTGCAAAGATCGTGTTGTTCAAGTGTGAATGGTTCGATCCGATTGAAAATCAAGGTTGGAAAATTGACAAGCATGGTCTTGTGGATATAAACTACAAGCGTAGATATCAAGGCTACGAACCGTTTGTCCTAGCAACCCAGGCTCAGCTCGTGTACTTCACAGCTTATCCGAGACGGGGAGCAACGAAGTCTGACTGGTGGACAGTATGCAAGACTAAAGCCAGAGATACTTTTGATGTTGACGAAAAAGCTTACCAGGAGGACGAGCTACCTCTTGTAACCAATATTGTCGATGTGGACTCCACGGAAGTTACGCATTACACGACACATAATGTAGAAGATGTAGAATTATCCGAAGAGGAAGACGAAGCCGACGAAGGCGAAGATGAAAGTGAAGATGAGGAGGAAGATGAAGATGAGGTCGAGGAAGACGAACAAGATGATTATTCTGAAGATGATTGAGAGAGATATACTTATCTGAACTTAGATGTTTCTTCTAGAATATATTATCTGGACTTAGATGTTTATTGTAGAATGTATCATTATATGTTGTCTTGGTTATTATCTTGTCTTTGTTGTACTTTCATATTTCTAGTCTCTATTATTTGTTGTACTTTCATATTTCTAGTCTCTATTATTTGTTGTACTTTCATATTTCTAGTCTCTATTATTTGTTGTATTATCATATGCTGTTATCAGGTATGGCAGGTCGTCGCGGAGCGTTCCAAGGGAGGCAACGAGGTCACTCTCCTCCAGTACTTCCTACAGGTACCGCTAGAGGACGGAGTTTTCCTTCGGTACCTCATTCTGGTACCGGCTCTGGATCCTCGTCGCCGATTACTCCTCCATATCGGACAGTAGGTGGGCCTGCTGGGACGACGTCACGTGGCATATCTCCTGGGATGAGTAGTTCCAGGCCTGTTGAGAGTGCTCGTCCGTCTAGCGTTCCTACTGCTGATACGACGATGGAGACGGATGAGCAGATGGCGGAGGCTGCGGCGACGGCTGAGGCGGCGGCGCCGACGGCCGACCAGCATCATACAGTTGATGCGTGCGCACCTCCGGAGGAGAGGAGGACGGAGATCTGGGCCGACGGTACAAAGTAGGTGTTTTTGTTTATAATTTTTTTTCTTTCTATTTTTATCATAAATTAACTTTTTTTCATGAATATAATATGTTTGTATAGATATCGTCCCCCAGAGGTACAGAGACGTCTAGGCCACATGCTGAGGCATAATTATGGTGGCGCTTGGATTAACTACTCTGAAGCTCCGGACGAGAGGAAGGCCTTCTGGTTTGCGCGCTTCAAGGTTAAAATATATTTGCTTTTAACATGAATCTTATAATTTTGGTATATTATATATAACTGATAAATATTTGGTTTGCGCTCTTCTAGGATATATTTTTCTATCCACCGCACCGGGCCGAACAGATCGAGGGGATGTTTCCTGCCGTTGCTGCCAAGCTGATCCGCGACTCTATCAATGATCAGAAGGGTCGTGATCGTGCCGGAAAGCCGATCCAAGGTTGGATCACCCCTGATCAGTGGAATGCGATGAAGGCTCGATTCGAGGAGCCAAGGTACAAGGAGAAGTCGAAGAAGGCCAAGGCGGCTAGGCAACATGCCTCGAAGTGGTGCGGTGGGTCGATTCCAATGACGGAACATTTCCGTCGTCTGGTATGTCTTCCTCTTTTACAAATATTATTTTAATACGATGCCGATAAATTATTACTAAGATAATATATTTAATTACAGGTAAGGAAGGTCGGTAATGCCGACATGGTGACCGTCTTCCTGGCTACCCATCGTCGCGACGGTGACCTTATTGACGAGAGGGCCGAGCAGACTTATGTAAGTATTACAATACGTTATCTTAATTTAATACTTCGTGTCAATTTTAATATAACTTAGTAAATATGATACAAATAAATATTCATGTAGTTAGTAATAATAAGTACATTAATTAGAAATTAGAAATAATAAGTACATTAATTAGAAATTAGTAATAATAAGTACATTAATTAGAAATTAGAAGTTAGTAATAATAAGTACTTTCTAGGCCGAGTATCAGAGGCTGCGGGAACGGGCGGCTGCTAGTGCACCTGATGCAGGAGAGGCCGGTACTTCCTCGCAGCCTACTCAAGCTCCGTCGGCGGACGAGCTGTGGATAGCCGCCGCTGGTGGACTCCGTAGGGGTACGTACTACGGTACGGGATCTTATGGCGCCCTAGTTGCGACCCAGTCCTCTAGGACATCTCCTCCTAGTGTGCATGGTCCACAGCCGTCCCAGGAGTCTGCCCGAGTCCACCAGATGATGGAGTCTCTCCGTGACGACCTGCTACGACGGATCGAGGAGCAGTCTCAGCACCCTACGGAGGATCCTGCGCTGCTAGCACGATTGGATGCACTCGACCGCGGTATTATGGACCTCAGGGAGACGACTGAGAGGACAGAGCGCACCGTTGGAGGGTTAGAGCGCACGGTGACGGAGCTGCAGACAGGACAGGTGACCATGGCCGAGAGGATGAGATTGGCACAGGAGTCGATGGTCCAGAGCAGTGATAGAATGTTATCTATCATGGATTCATACCACCAGCGACTTACAGCGTTGGAGCATGCTGGTCCTTCGGGTGCGCCTTTATCGTCGTCGACTCCGCCGCCTCCACCGCCTTCTTCTTCGACACCGACTCTACCGACGTCACTGCCTCCTCCATCGGTGTCGATTTCACTTGAGGAGTATGAGTTGTTCTTATCCCTTCGTCGCGGCGGTGCCTCTCCTGCACCAGATTCCTAGTAGTCCTAGTTAGGACTGTTTCTTTGTGTTTGTTTCATTCTTTATTTGTGACTTGGATATTTGTTGGTTGTGTAGATTTGGATGTTTGGATCATATTCTATTTGTTGGTTGTGTGTAGACTTTGGTTATTTGGTTGTAGACTTTGTTATTTGGTGTAGAATTGGTTATTTGGATACTTGGTTATTTGGATATTTGGTTAGTTGTGTGATTGTTGTAAACTTGCTTATAGGGACTGAAATCTGTGTACAGTGACAAATGGACATTGTGTGATTGTTGTAGACTTGGTTATAGGGACTGAAACCTGTGTATAGTGAGAAATGGACATTCTGTGATTGTTAAAATCCTATTCTACAGTAAGAAATGGTTAGCTTTTTAAACTGCAGGGAGAAATGGACATTCTGTATTTTATTTTATTTTATTTTTTTTGCAGATTTAGCGACGTTTTTCGACGTTTACCGACGTCCTCCGACGTAACTTTGCGTCGGTAAACGTCGGTAGATAAGCAATATTATCCAGTTTACCGACGTTTAGCGACGTTATTATATGTCGAAGGACGTCGGTAAACGTCGGCAAACGTCGCTATTCAGCCCCAGGAATTCTCAGGATTTATCGACGTTTCGCGACTTTGATCATGTCACTAAACTACCGACGAGTCGACGGTAATCCGTCGGTAAATTTATCGACGCGTAGCGACACCATATTTTACGTCGCAGAGACACCGACGACACGACGGTAGATGTCGGCATTATACCGACGTATATTTACGTCGACAAACGTCGGTAATTGCGACGATTGGCGACGTTTAGATGATCAGCGACTAACATTTTCGCGACCAGCCAGAAACGTCGGTAATTTCGTCGCTAAATATTGTTAGCGACGAATATTGTCGTTTTAGCGACGTCTTTTGGCGTCGCTAAAACGACTTATTCTGGTAGTGGAATGTCCCGATACCACGTATCCTTAAAGTACATTTATACTAACATCCCGGGGTACCGTCCGAGGAAACAGTCACCCCCTTGTATACAAGTTGTTCTTGACTATGCGAATGCGTGTCCAACTCGATCGTGATTCATAAAATGCATGGTGAAATATTGAAATAAGTAAAGGCAACAGTGCATCATTCCATTCATCCATGTCGTTTTCAACGACTCATCATTTCCAATATTTTCGTCATTTCACTTGCTGATCTCGACGATCCCAAGCCTCATCATTTCTCATTCATTGCTTCATTGCAACATTTCTCATTCATTGCTACATTGCAACATTTTTTAATACGTTCCTTCTAAGGAGGAACAACAGCATTCATTCATTTCAAAGGGACCTGTAGCATTTCATTCATTTTATAGGAATAATAGCATATTCAATTCAATTCTCATGTATCATTCACGCAGCATCTCATTATTCAAGTGATTCATTCATTTCATCAACATTTAGCATAAGGGACATTATCAATTCATTCTCAGGCATCAAGTTACATTAGCAGTTCGAGTGTTATTCGATCAGCGGTTCAATATTCATGTCTTATTCATTTCAACGATTTCCCGCATAAGCAACTCTATCGATTTAGCAACTAAAGCATCGCATCACAATTATTCAACATTCAAGATAAGAGACATTAGGGACATATTCATAGCGCCACATTATTCTATTTACTAGGCATGCAGGAATAAGGAGGAAGGAGGACAGTTCCACTTGCCTTGCATAACGGTCTTCATACTCCGATCACACTTATCTTCCAATGGACATAGCTCCACCGATGAGCCACGTTCCAACACTTAATCCGTCTAGCCAGCTAAGAGAGACTGCATCAGTCTCAACTCTCTTGATTTCCAACACAAGTCACGGTCCAACATTCTGATCCCATCCAACAAGCCAACCAAATGTCTCGCGCGGAGCGGGGCATTACAGATTGGACAGGTTGTAAAGTTATCACACATTCTACATCAGATTATATTGCTTCTTGGTTCTTATGATGTCTCTTAGCGCACCAAGAAGCAAACTACTGTTTCTCGTTCTTTTGTAGAGGCTGAGTACAAGTCTATGGCTTATGCAGCACTGCATGTTCTGAGATTGTTTTGTTGCGGTCTTTCTTGAAGACTCTTTGTGTTCCTTATGTAAAACCGACTGTCTGATTTTGTGATAACCAGGCAACCTTACATATAACTTTTAAGCCTAAATTTGATAAAAGGACGAAGCATGTAAAGATTGATTGTCATTTTATAAGAGGAAAATGTTCAACTTGGTGTAATACAGGTAGCTAAAGTTTCATCTTCTCTATAGTTGGTGGACATCTTCACAAAGCCTTTTAGGAAAGGCCGTGTTTCTCAATTTGGTTTCCAAGTTGAACATGTTAAACATCCAATGTTCAACTTGAGGGGGAATGTAGAGATTATAAGAAATCTCATGCCTTATCCCATCTTATCCATATTGATACTTTCGTATATTTATTTTTTATCCTGTTATTAATTCCTTTTATTGTGGGCTTCTATTTTTGTATTTTTTGTGTATATAAACCATCATGTACCCAATGAAAATATACTTCACAACCAATATTCTCTGTTCAGCTATCGTAAAGTTAAAGATAAGCAGGCTATGTTACACTTCCGGGCTTTGATCGTGCAAGGCAACAATGAACTTCTCATATACCAAAGATAGTACAAAAACTCGACAGCACATCCATCAAGATCATGAATATGAACAAAACCAGAAGACCTTATCTATTCAAACAGGGGTTATTAGATTTAACACAATGAAAAAGTTTGGTGCTGCAGAAATTTGCATAAGCACACACAAGCACACACACACAAGCACACATATACATCATCAATGTAGAACACATTCTGCTCAAAACCATCATCATCAACATAAGATTACCAACAGACATGTATGATAAAAATCTATGGAAGTAGTGACCGCTATTTCGTAGATAACAGACCTATACTCTTCAATGCATTTGGTACAGGACAGATGCAGTTCCCAAGTTCAACACCGAGTGTCAGCCTTCACAGGGCCGATTGCTCAACCAAACAAACCTCCAAGAAACAATTGAAGATGACTCCAGAAAAGGGGGTTAACTGCTTAAATTCTGGAAGAATTCTGAAGGCACTGTTTGAGGGCAGTATAGCTTGGCTACAAATTTGTACTGGAAAAATAGGGAACAGAATTTAAATCAATATGTAATCATAGAACTCTTGAATACTAGTGTAGAGAGTAAAGGATGGTTGGTACCTTGTGCTGGCTGTATTTTTCCCTGATCGCAGGTAAGTTATTACCAGGGCTATTACCGAAAAGGTGAAGTAGAGCCTTCACACAGTCTTGCAACTCAGAGGGCTTATATAGCGTGTAATGACCCAATGTAGCATTCTGAAAGAAAATAGACAAAAATGATTCGATAAGTATGAGTATTCTTTCAAAGGAATTGAATATTGGACTAGTCTGCGATTAAACCATGCCTGTCGGTATATCTTTTCTGTACTTTTTTTCCGTTTTGTTTGGCAGCAAACAATTCAAGTTACCATATGCATAATATTATACTTCAATATATATTAAGAAAGTTGCATAGGGCGAACTCAATGAAAAGCTTTGTTTGTACCCAAGGATGCTTGGATGGTTGAAGCATGAACTTCGCGAGAAAAATAGCAGCAGCAGCTACTAGTGATGGAGAGTAACAGAGCATAGTGTACTCGAGAAGTGATAGCTCTGCAAGATAGCTTGCAAGGAACTCAAGTTGTAACTGCGGAACCTGCAGTAGACAATATGATGAGATCATTATGTCAAGTAAAACAAGAAAGCAGATCCATGAGAAGATTTAAGTTACCGCATCACATCCCTGAGCAACACGGACAAATCTCCTGCTTTGTAAGAGAGGAGGTGCTATCATTAATACAATGTTGCGGGTTTGCAAAATAAAGAGACTATGACTAATATAAAACTTCAGTTTTACCTCAAAAAACACTTGGTTGTTGGGGCAGTTATTTCAAACCTCAAGAACTTCAAGACGACAGCTTCCATTTGCAAGACCTGCGAACTGGATATTCTGAGGAAAAAGCAAAAGCATGGCAGAATGAAGGTACAGTTAGAGCTAAAATCACCTCATCCTTGAAGTATGTGTTGTCTGTTATGTAACAGAACTCTTCAACCTGTGGAGCACATATCTCTTCATATTTCCTGAAAATATCAACAAAACCTTTGGCAACATGTAAGAAAAACTCCAGGCAAAAAATGTCAGAAATTGAATGTAAAATAAAGCTTACGAAGCTATCAGCATGCAAGCAACCCCCAGCAGTTGTAGTCTTTGGCGGTTCATCTCATTACCAGAAAGATAACGATCGATGTAATTTACAGTTAGATATAGTGTATCAGGCACAAGTCTGTATTCTTCCGCAACCTACAATTTACCAAATATAATCAGCTTAATCATTGGGGAGAAGGGAATTACGAACTGTAACAAGATTAGCTTTTACTTCTACAAGCCAGTCTATCAGAATTGATCGCATGCTTGGATTTATGTCCTTCTGAACCCTCTCCATGAAGTCAGTAGAAGGCCTCTTCTTGGTCTACAGTAGGCACAAGGATAATTTGTCAAAATATATTGCAATGGGTAAGAAGATAAAGTTCAAGTTATTGCAGACAGAATAGATGAGTCCTCAAAAAGACGTGTTGGAAAGTTAGATTTGACATCCGCTTGCAAGTTTAAAACAACAAACTATAGTTCACAGAGTAGGAAAACTTCCAAGACAGCAAGTAATTAAGTACTATCTATAAGGCTCCTCTGATCAATTGTCATTTCTCTACTCCATATTAGTTCCTTGCATATAAAAACCTTGAGATTTGACTCAAGTCAGTCGGAATATACATTAATAAGTACTCGGCTGTTCAGTAAGCCATTCAAATATGTTGGATCACCTAGCTAACCATAAGTCTGGCAAACAGTCTCCTTTCATATGGATATCACTGTAGATCCTTCTTGTTCTTTCCTTACTACTGAAGGATAAAAGCAGATCCTTAATGCTTACCACAGAGCTTCTGATAGATAGACTGACTTCAGCATGCAACTGGAAAGGGTGGGAATAAGTAATCAGGATACCAGAGGAAAGATATGTAGTACTTATACCAATTTTACCATCTCAAATAAGAGAGCTTTCAAGTTATTACAGTTTACATCAACATTGGAAGCACATGCGGAACATACATCAATATTGGATACCTATAGGATATCGGACAGTGGACTAGTTCAAGGACGTGTTCGACACACTTTGTTACATATCCGGATATCCTCTTCTTTGTGTTTCATCCCCACTCCTATGCCATCTTCATTTTAATTTCCAGTGATACATATTGATTTGTATTCTTAACTCTCTTAGTTATCAATTATTGTTGAGAACTAATAAGGGATTTAGTCCCACATTGGAAAAATGTAATATGAAGAGGAGCTAGACTCCCTATAAGTAGTGGAGTAGTCCATCAATAAAAAACACACAACAATTATTCTCTACATGGTATCAGAGCCATAACCACACAAAAAAAAAAAAAAATTCAACACGCCCAACGCCAACCCCCCCCCCCTCCCAAGCCGACACCCCCCCCCTCCGCCCCCTCCCAAGCCGACGCCCCACCTGCCCCCCCCCCAAGGCCGACGCCCCCCCCCCCCCCACCGCGCCACCCCTGCCCAGACGTCCACCCCCTGCCCACCTCCGCCGCCCCGCCTGCTGTCCACGCCCCCCCCCCTTTTTGCTGACCCCGACGCCCCCCCTTTTTGCTGAACCCGACCCCCCCCCCACAAACCCTAATTTGCAAGCGCGATTATGTGAACAATTATTCGAAGACGGATGGCTGTCAAATACTTTATTTGCACATTCTGTTCCTAGATTACGTCCTCCGGAACAACAAATGCTTTATTTGTTTTCCGTTCTCGTTCTGCAAATTGAGATCTACATGCGTGTGCCAGTGTTGGCCACGTTAGCAGCGCTTTCGTAAGGTCTCTGTTGGAGACTTTACATAAAGACGAAGACGACGAAGCCGACGAAGACGACGACGACGACGAAGCCGACGAAGACGACGGCGACGACGAATCTAAGTTGAAGTCGCCATGGATTCGATCCGTGGTAAACTAACAGCAAAAGAGATGAAGGCCTTGGTTGATAATATTTTATCAAAAAAATTAACCGATGCAACCCCACGTGTGATCCATACTGATGTGGATCCGTCACCCTACAAAATGGGAAAGCTGGACAAACTGGAGACGAAGTTGGAAGGCACGTCCAACTACTTGAAATGGTCGCGGCAGGTACTGCGGACGCTCAAGGGACGAGGCTTGGTTGGCTACGTCAATGGCCAAACCAAGGCGCCCGATGATCCCTCCTCAAAGGAGTTTGCTATTTGGGATATTGTCAACAATGTTGTGGCTGGATGGTTGACAGCCTCCTTGACCGACCAGATGTCGGGCAATGTAGAGGCAATGGAGGCTGCTGCTGATATATGGCGTACTTTGAAGGATATGTACTCAGGCTCCGGCAATCCTATACGGGTCTTCCAACTGCAGGATGAACTTGATAGGGTGGCCCAGGACGACGTACCATCTCTGAGTACACCGCACTGTTGAAGAAATACTGGTCTGATCTGGATCAATATGATCCTCTTGGGATGGAAGATGCACAGGTCGAACCAGCATTTGTGAAACATTTCCAAAAGTTCTTGGATTATATTTCGCGACAACGGATAATGAAGTTCTTGAAGGGTCTTCACCCTGCGTTTGAGCATAGAAGAAATGTGCTCCTAGCACAGCCCATGCTCCCAACCTTGGAAGAAGCCATAGCTGTCATGGCACAAGAAGAGGCTCGATTGAAATTGATGCCCAACAAGGGGTCTTTCCAGAGGGAGCAAACCGCTGTTGACAAGTCTGCCCTTGCCGCCTTCAATCAGCCTCCCTCTGTGGCCGGTGTTTGCCACAACTGTGGTGACTCAGTACATTACATCAGATTTTGTCCAAAACTCCTGTCGAGTGATCGTGGACGGGGCCGCAGAGGACGTCGAGGTGGTAGAGACGGTTATGGTGGAAGACGGGAAAATTATTATGGCGGCCACAAAGCAAATCTGGCGGAAGAAGGAGGCGAACATCACCTGGCTGATTTAACCCCTCTTGAGAAAGAGTTCCTCGAGAGGTTACGCAGCACGAAGCTGGATTCGGACAGCAGTCATGGGGCGTCATCTACCTCGGAGGATCACATCACTTGCTTTGCCCAAACCAGCACAGGTATTCCTGCGCGTGATCTTGCAGCAGCTGTCCACCAACCAGGTTGGATTATGGACTCTGGGGCATCTCGCCATGTCACGGGGTCCCGCGGTGAGTTCCAGGACTATACTCACCTACCGACGACGGAGAGCATTCAGACTGCTGATGGTAACTCCAGCCCTGTCATGGATAAAGGCACTGTCGCATGCACCCCTTCTCTCACTCTCACCAATGTCTTACATGCTCCGTCTTTTCCTGTCAATCTTTTTTCTATTAGTGCCATTATTCTTGATCTGAACTGTACTGTTTCCTTTGACATTCCTACGGTGACTTTTCAGGAGAAGGGGACAGGACGACGACTAGGGACTGGCATATGGCATAAGGGGCTGTGGTACTTGGACAGAACTGGACTGGACAAAGCATTGGAATCTTTGGTAGCAGACACACCACCGGAAGATTCACGACGCAGTGTAGAAGATGAATTGCTACTCCACCACCAGCGTGTCGGTCATTCTTCTTTTAAAATTATTAGTCGAATGTATCCATCCTTATACCAAAGGGCAAATAAAGAGAAGTTATTTTGTAATGCATGTGAGTTGGATAAACATACCAAAAGCACGTATGTAAGTTCAGTAAGTCGAAGTTCAGCTGCATTTGATATGATACATTCGGACGTATGGGGCCCTTGTCCTACAACCGGTATTAACGGTTTCCGATGGTTCGCCACTTTTATTAATTGTTATACTCGCGTCACATGGGTCTACCTCTTATGAAGAATAAAAGTGACGTCTTTGAGGCGTTTCGAGACTTTCATCGCCGGGCAGAAACACAATATGGCACTAAAATTAAGTGCTTACGGTCTGACAATGGGACGGAGTATACAAATAAGACGGTTGCTGAGTACTTATCCACTCATGGAATACTACACCAAACTTCATGTGCCTATACACCGGCACAAAATGGTGTGGCCGAACGGAAGAACAGACACCTGCTGGAGGTCGCACGGACGATAATGCTGGCTATGAATGTCCCGAAACACTTATGGGGGCAGGCGGTGTTAACGGCCTCTTACCTCATCAACAGAATGCCATCTCAGGTGTTGGACTAGAAGACACCGTTGGAGATGCTTACTGGTGCAACCACGTACACTGTTCCACCGAAAGTATTTGGATGTGTATGTTTTGTCCAAGATAATAGACCAGGAGTTGGCAAACTGGATCCTAGAGCGGTTAAATGTGTCTTTGTCGGCTACACGACAACTCAGAAGGAATACGCATGTTGGAGCCCAGTTGAGCGGAAGATATTTGTAAGCATGGACGTTACATTCAGAGAACTAGAACCATATTATGGTTCGGATGACGGTTCAGCGTTTGGTGACACACCTAACACAGAGGGTGTTAGATGTGAGGGAGAGAAAATAAGTCCATCTGTGGTGGTCGGATCGGTCCCATGTCCGGTCATGGAAAACTGGACGAAAGGAGGAGAAAGCAGTGACTCCGATACAGAAGATGAAGAAGATACATATGTTAAACAGGGGGAGCAGCAGATAATGAAAAAGGAGCTCCAAGTCTACAGAAGGAGACAGCAGAAGTCCAGTACTGTGCCTGTACCGTGTCCTGTGCCTACTGTACCAAGTCCCTCGTCTACTCCTGCTCCAACTCTTGAAGATGTTGCCCCCGCACAGAATCAATCTGATTCTGATGCGGATCTCTCTGACTCTGATGGTATGATCTCTCCACCACCTATTGCTCCCTTAAGGAGTTCTCGCATCAATGCGGGTAAGGCTCCTAGTCGTTTTGATGATTATGAAAATGATATTGTCAACTACCTGTCTTATTCTAACATTTTTTCGAATTATCGAGCCTTCTTTGCATCATTAGACTCTACTTCGTTGCCCAAAAGTTGGCACGAAGCAAAGAAAGATCCAAGGTAGAAAGCTGCAATGATGGAAGAACTTGGGACACTGGAGAAAAATAAGACGTGGGTGCTGGTTCCATTACCCAAAGGAAAAAAAAACTGTGGAATGCAAATGGGTGTACACAGTAAAGGAGACGTCAGAAGAAAAGGTGGAACGATACAAGGCGAGGTTGGTGGCAAAGGGATACACACAATCATATGGCATCAACTATGATGAGACGTTTGCTCCAGTAGCAAAAATGAGCACCGTAAGAACTCTGGTCTCCATTGCAGCAAACTATGGGTGGAAGCTATATCAATTAGATGTGAAGAATGCCTTTCTTCATGGGGATCTACAAGAAGAAGTGTACATGGAACTCCCGCCAGGGTGCTACGCTACAGAATCAGACGGAGGGACGTCGCATGGAAAAATGTGCAAACTAAAGAAGTCGCTATATGGGCTCAAGCAATCTCCTCGAGCCTGGTTTGACAGATTCAGAAAGGCTGTTACAAGCATGGAATACCATCAAGCAAATACAGATCATACGGTCTTTCTTCAGCATGCAAGAGGCCATATCACTATACTTGTTGTTTACGTGGATGATATAGTAATCACAGGTAATGATGAAGCCGAGATCGCTAAACTGAAGTCAAAACTCGCAAAGGAGTTTGAAGTGAAGGATTTAGGAGCGATGAGGTACTTTCTAGGTATCGAGGTGTGTGAAGGCGAACAAGGAATTGTTCTCTCACAGAGAAAATACATACTAGATCTGCTGAAGGAGACAGGGATGCTGGGATGCAAAGCAGCAGACACTCCAATTGACCAGAAGTGCAAGTTGGGAGCAGAAGCAGGAGAGCCAGTTGATCGTGAAAGATATCAACGACTTGTAGGAAGATTGATTTATCTGGGGCACACTCGCCCTGATATCTCATTTGTGGTGAGTGTAGTTAGTCGCTACATGCATGATCCAAAAACGGGTCATATGGATGCAGTGTTTCAGATCTTGAGATATCTGAAAGGGACGCCGGGGAAAGGGCTATGGTTCAAGAAGAATGGATGTATAGAAGTCGAGGGATACTGCGATGCAGACTGGGCAAGCTGCATAGACGATAGAAGGTCAACAACGGGATATTGTGTCTTTGTAGGAGGAAACTTGGTCTCATGGAGAAGCAAAAAACAGTCTGTGGTAGCACGGTCTACAGCTGAAGCAGAATACAGAGCAATGGCTTTAGGAGTGTCGGAGTTGTTGTGGGTGAAAGCGTTGCTGACAGAGTTGAAGCTGGACAAGGGAGCACCGTTACGTCTTCTGAGCGATAGTCAAGCTGCAATAAGTATAGCTAACAATCCAGTTCAGCACGACAGAACGAAGCACATCGAGATCGATCGATTCTTCATCAAAGAAAAGCTGGAACAAGGGATACTGAAGATTGATCATGTTCGCTCAGAAGAACAAGTGACAGACTGTCTGACTAAGGGTCTTAGTTCAGTAAGTCTGTCGAAGCTATGTAACAAGATGGGAATGATTAATATCTATCGCCCATCTTGAGGGGGAGTGTTGAGAACTAATAAGGGATTTAGTCCCACATTGGAAAAATGTAATATGAAGAGGAGCTAGACTCCCTATAAGTAGTGGAGTAGTCCATCAATAAAAAACACAACAATTATTCCCTACAATTATACTTTTCTTGGGTTAATGTGATTTTTATTTATTTATTGCCGGACACCAGACTTATTTGATCCTAATTTTTCAAAAATGATGTATCACGATATCCAATATTCGCATGTTGTGTGACCATCTTTGTAAGCATGTAACAAAGAACATATGCATGAAACACATATAATGTACATTTATGCATTATGTTTCAAATGTGCAATCTAAGTCGATACTTATCTGAAAAAGTACTAAAAATATTTGAGATGCATTCCTAACAAGTTACTGTAATCAATTAACTAAAAGAAAAGAATCGCATGCATTACTGCCTTGTTTTCTTTCATCAATATCAAACATTGCCGTAATATAAAGTATATTACAAAAGAAAATTGTCCATGTCATCTAAATTTTATGTAGCAATCTACTTGCATAGTAGTTTATTCTATATTGGTACTTTCCCTGCAACAAAGCTGTTCTAGACGTGAGTGATACACAGGATGCAAATCAAGACATACTGCCAATAGGAAATCTGCTAGTTGACAAAAGAAAAGAAGCAAAAAGAGAGGTTCCAATCTATTATTATAGGTAATCATGTAATTTTAAAAATATCCACATCTGTGTTTCATGAACACAGATCGAGAGACTGATACACAGGATACATGCTCACATACAGGAGAGTATGCATGCGTACAAGCTTGCAGATAAACCTCACACAGACACAAACACAAAGTACATGTAAAAGATAAAAAGAAACAAGCTTGAAAATTAAAGCACCACCTCAGTTGTGCGCAAGTGGTTGTAAATGTCACAAGCAAGTGTTGCACACAATTGTGGATCCTTGTGATTGTTATCAACATCAAAAATGCCATCAGTTATTTCCATAGCAACAGGATAATCTTGTTTCCATGTGCATCCTGCTAAACATTATTAGGAAAAGAACACAATGTAGATATAAGTTTGACAGGAAAAGTTCTTGCAGAAGATAAGGACAATATGACTAAATCTGAGGAAAAACTGAAGATTGACTTGATGGGCAGAAGAAACCTGCTGCATCTGAGTGCTCAGAGATGTGGAGATTGTTGATCGCTCTCCTCTCCAGAGAAGCCACTACTGAAGACTCCCCATTGTCTATATACTCAAAGTCGGGGCTTTTCATTGAATCAGACGTAGACATACTTTCATCCAAAGATACAGATTCATCAGATAGTGTTGGCGAAAAAACAGTACTGCAAGGTGCAAGACTTGCGCCAACAGAAGGTTTAGGATCATCATATGTTGGGAGCAAAGGGACCTTGCTGGAAGTATTCGTAGATGGCTTCACAATAGATGATGTTACCGTAGAATTCCGACACAAGCTTATGTCGCGAACAGAAGTAAGGGAAGCTCTCTTCACCATCAAAGCTGAACTTCCATAAGGTGCCTTCTAAATTGACCAAAAAAAACTAAGCTTGTTAATTGTCTGCAGTATCCATTCTCTAATATATATATATATATATATATATATATATATATATATATATATATGAGGAAGGATAGAGATCCCCAAACTTTTTGCATCCCCATGCATCCCCCCTACTTACACCGTTGGATGGTGCTTTAAGTCACTTAATCTTAACCGTTGATTTACCAATGGTTAAGATTAGATGACTTAAAGCACATCCAACGGATGTGAACATGGGGATGCATGGGGATGCAAAAAGTGAGGGGATGCCTATCCTTCCTCTATATATATATATATATATATATATATATATATGCTTTTAAGACACTGCAGATATTTAATATTAGTGACAGTTCGAACCAGAAAAAGTAAATACAAGGGAGAATAATATTTTCTGGTCATGAAAGAGCAGCTGAAGTTTAAGTTATAGATGTTTTCAAGAGAAAAGGTAACAATTATTCCCACACTAAATTTAAGGGAAAAGAAGATTTTTTGCTGCCTTGACAACTTGAGGAGAAAACATATGTATAATGTAAACATAAAGGTTTCAAACTTGTGAAACATTGAAACCAGACTGAGGCACAAGTAACATGTCAATTGCTTCAAGAAAGTAAAATTATATTACTAAAACAATTATATGCAAACCCCTTTCCAGGATATTGCATGAAGAATGCTATTACAAAAACAAACTGCACCAGCACATACATCTGACAAGCAGATGTATGCAGCAAGAAATATCTTCATAATCTCAATAAAGAACTCCAGTGCACTAGTATTCTACAAGGGTATGAAGGGCCACTGTAATTAGCATGTTGGTACTTTCATCGAAATTCATAAACTCTTAATAAACAAATTTAATATCAGAAATATCAAATGGAAATCGCCAATAAAGACATACATTCTGAAGGATGTGTGTTCGACTCGAAACAGCCACTCCATAAACATCTGATGATAATGTTAGGAACATTATCTTTCAAAGAATGAAATAGAAAAATGAAACCCTAGCATTCTAGTCAAACATATTGGCTTTCTTGGCTTTCAAATCTGAACTTCCACAAGGTGCCTTCTATGACCAAAAAAATAAATAATTAAGCTTGTTAATTTAGAAGAAGCACCTAAGGCTTCTGTGAAGTATAATTCTTGAAAGGATAATATGCTTGTTAATTGACTGCAGTATTCAATCTCTAAGAAACAAATAGCTAAAAGTTCTTAAGATGCTGCAGATATCCAATTTTAATGACAGTTCAAACTAAGGGTCAGCTTGGACTAAGGGTGAAGAGAGTAAAGGGAGGGGGGAAAACCTACTTGGTTTAAGGGTGGGGGTTTAAAAGGGGGAGTCATAGAGGGTTAAGTGAGGAAAAGTTTTTGCTCTGACCATTTTTTTCCTACCCCCCAAATCGGGAGGTTAACAAAGGGAAGTGAGGGAATGTTGTTTGAAAAGTTATAAATACCCCTTGTTTTGACAAGTTTTAATTAAAAACTCAATCAAATATAATTGTATGCCACATGTAATAAGAATATTTTGATAACTATTGTATTTTTATTAATTCTCCTCACACTTTAAAAACCTCCAATCCGGGCCAGAGTTATTAAATATACCCCACTTAACTCTCCCTCCAATCGAAGCAAGGTTATATGTAATGACTCTCCTCCCCCTCACTTAACCAATGTTATAGATTTCGCTAGGCGGAATCGGTGAATACAAGGGAGAAGAATGTTTTTGAGTCATGAAAGAGTTGTTGAAGTCTAAGCTTTAGATGCTTTCAAGAGAAAAAGTACAAAAAAAACCTCACAAGATCTAGACATTTTGCAAAAAAAAAAAACTCGTAGTTTAAAAAACTCCTCGAATTTTTAATTTTGGTGCAATTTGTACCCAAATTGAATGACGACATCAACGAACAGCCAACTTATTGTCAACAAGGCTTATTTATGTAGGAAAGAAAACAAAATAACAATATAGAAATGTGGAACATAGTGGAACATGGGAGAGAAAATGGAAAGAATGGTAAAATATGGTATATTTTGAACCTATATATAGAATGACGGTAAGATCTTGCAATCTTTAATGGTCACGTGCAGGAGTATTTTGGGTATTCCAAACGTTTTTTCGGTCAAAGTTTGATTCTAACGTTCTAATTGCAACGGTTACTGGATGGAGGGGGTGATTTGATCAAACTAATGAAAATGCGAGGGTTTAATCGATCAAAAACTCTATTGTCTTTTTTTACGAAATGTGTGAATCTTGTGAGGGGTTTTTTGTACTTTACCCATCCATAACGTAAACATAAAGGTTTCAAACTTGTGAAACACTGAAACCAGGACAATCACTCTTCTGGAGGCACAAGTAACATGTGGATTGCTTCGTCAAAGTAAAGTTATATGATGTGAATCGACCTATTCGATTCACAAAAGATTTGTAGAAAAGAGAAACAGAGAAAGATAATGATCTTTTTGTGAGAAAAGAACAAACTCCCAACTTTGGTGGACGGACAAAGTCTAAATCCTTCTTATTGATACTTGAGAGTTTCTTCTCAATACAAGCATGGAAAATAAAAGACGGCTAACCCTAGTTTATATAGGGAAAAACAAAGGCTTAATTAAGGAAGGGTTATTATTGGTGAAAGACCAAAATAATCCTTGGCTTAATTAAGGAAGGGTTATTATTGGTGAAAGACCAAAAATAATCCTTCCTGACTAAAATAGGAAAATGACTATTAAGGAAGGGTTATTATTGGTGAATAATCCTTCCTTACTTTGTGGTCCGCCCACATCAATACCGCCCCCTAAAAGAGCCACCTTGTCCTCAAGGTGGAAATCTGGAAACTGTGTCTGTTGCTATAGCGGCCTCTTCCTCCGTCGGATCCTCCTCCTCGTCGGGCAAGATCACGATCTGCAGCAACTTGCTCGCACATCGATGACCGGGAGTGAACCTCTCGTCGCATCTGAAGCACAAGCCAGCTGCTCTTCTCGCCTTCATGTCAGCATCCGACAGGCGCCTCCCCGGTACTATGGAGCCCCCTGTCCCGCCTGCGGGTCTAGGTGGTATTGGTGCCTGAGCCTCCGCTGCTGGTCGTGGAAGTACTAGGCTCGTATGACTGTGCTGCCCCGATGCTCCCCAAGCGTCTTTAAGGCGCTTTTCTTCTGCCAATTTCTCCTCTGCCTTGTAGGCCAGGCGGAGGAGATCTTCTAAGCACCGCGGACTCTGCAGCCTGAGCTCCGCTCGTATGGAGGGCTTTAAATCCTTCATAAACATACCTATCTGTAACTCGTCCGACACCCCTCGAACGCGTCCAGATAGTAGTTCGAACTTCGCGACGAAGTCTCGAACCGTCCCCTCCTGTCGTAGCGACGACCACTGCTCGTAGAAATCACCCGAAGCCGTCTCCTGGAAGCGGTCTAAAATGTATCCCGTCAGCTCCGCCCAGCTGCTGAACGGGGTCCTCGCCGATCTCCACCGATACCACGCCAGGGCCTGGCCCTCGAAATAGATTCCGATGCATCTGAGTACCTCTGCTTCGGTCAGCTCCATGATCTCAAAATAGCGCTCCGCCCGAAAAATCCACTCGTCCGGGTTCTCACCCTCGAACGTGGGTAGCTTCAGTTTCTTCAGCCGGCGATCCGCGCTAAGGTCACCGTGCTGCATATCATCCCTGCCTCGTCCTCCTTCCCAGCGGTGTGTATCTCTCCGCTGGATCTCGTACGGGCCTCTGTCAACCTCCTCATACCGCTCGTCAGCCCAGACCTGCTCACCCCACTCCTCCACCTGACCCCTGTAGTCACCGACTGCCCTCGCCCGTGGTGGTCGTCGTGGGGGCAGGTCCCCTCTCTGGAAGTTGGCGGGATCCGCCGTTCCCCGAAAGAAATTGCTGCCTCCGGCGTGCCTCGCTCCTCCTGGCGGTTCCGCTCCTCCCGTCCAAGCCGGAACTCCCGGCAAGCCCCTTCCCGGACCCGCGAACCGATCTCCATAGTTCGCTGTCATCGTCCGACCCCCGAAGGGGGGCCCAAACCCTAGGGCTTCTCCCGCATGTGGAGCCGATCCGCCGGGTCCGTACGGGTCGCCGGCGTCCGGCCACGGCCGCTCGCCGGCGGCTCCTCTGGCACCGACCGGCCAGGGGTGGCGGTCGGCGGCCGGCCAGCGCCCCCAACGGCAGCGGCCCGACCTATTCGATTCACAAAAGATTTGTAGAAAAGAGAAACAGAGAAAGATAATGATCTTTTTGTGAGAAAAGAACAAACTCCCAACTTTGGTGGACGGACAAAGTCTAAATCCTTCTTATTGATACTTGAGAGTTTCTTCTCAATACAAGCATGGAAAATAAAAGATGGCTAACCCTAGTTTATATAGGAAAAAACAAAGGCTTAATTAAGGAAGGGTTATTATTGGTGAAAGACCAAAATAATCCTTGGCTTAATTAAGGAAGGGTTATTATTGGTGAAAGACCAAAAATAATCCTTCCTGACTAAAATAGGAAAATGACTATTAAGGAAAATGACTATTAAGGAAGGGTTATTATTGGTGAATAATCCTTCCTTACTTTGTGGTCCGCCCACATCATTATACTACTTAAGCAATTATGTATAATAAACCCATTTACAGGATATCAATTGAAGAGTGCAATTACAAGAAACTGCACAAGCACATACATCTTACATAGAAATTCATATAATCCCCGATAAGGACATTCATTCAAGTATAATCCTGTTGATCATTGACCATGGTAATCAAGAACAGAGGCAACCTTCTATGTAGAAGGCATCGAAGGCTCGGCACTTGCATCCCGAAGAATGCGGGTTCGATTCCAAACAGCCTCTCCCTAGAAATCTGACATTCTAGTCAAACATATAGGCATTCATTCAAGATTACATCTTTCATTTCAAGATGCAAATGTTGAATGCATACTGGGGCGGATCTAGGTGGGGTCACGTGGGGTCAAGTGACCCCACTGAATAATGCAATAACATCAATATATATTTCTGTTGTAGTGGAAGTGTGCTTAAGGTTTTGGTGTTATTATGTGGGTTTCTGTAAGTGACATAGTGTGATGATGGCCCAGTGGTTTATGGCACCCGACTTAAGTTCCTCTCCTTGTGAGAGGGCGTGGGTTCAAATCCCATTTCTGACAATGTTTTTTTTTTTTCTCAGACAAAATTGTTTTTGTCTAAAAATTCATATATGAGGGAAGAAAAAATAGACTTTCCTTGCAAATCATTATTTTTCAAAAAAAAAAAACCTTTAAACTTATTATAAGAGAGAAGAAAGAATGAATGTGCGAGATGAATTGAACTTGTTATAAAAGAAAAAGAAAAACCATTATTTTTCACAACACTCTTATTGATTATTATCTTCTGATCATCGTCTTATTAAAAAAAATCCTAAAAGAAAAATCCATCTTTGGGATAAAAAAATTTAGTGAAAGAAAAGAACATAACATATTTTTTCAGGAATCTAAGCGAGTGTGACTTACACTACCTCGTCAAAATAGTTTTTTGTTAAAATTATTTCGATGAAAAAACATCATTGCAAGAAAAGAGTACAAAGTGTAAAGACAATTTTCATGATGTCTCCATTTATATCTGCAATATGTTCCCTTTCATACTATACAAATTACTATATTCATGTGTTTTATCCGCCAAATGAATGATTACTTATCTCCAATTTAATAAATTAGAATATGGCATCCAGGACCAAAAATTTTAGTCAATACATTTTTATGCATATATGATAAAATCTCCTTTTGCTAATCTAGTACACCAACTGCTGAATATTTTTGGACTTCTTTACCTTTCATGTTGACCCCCCTCACTTAAATTCCTGCGTCCGCCCCTGAATGCATATCCGCCTTTCGAAGAATGAAATTGGAAAATGTAACCCCCAGTATTCTAGTCAAGCATATAGTCATCCAAAGATTTTAACAGGATGCAAAATATGATCAATTTACCCCCCCAAAAAAAGCTTCTTTAATTCAAATTAACAGCATAAAAACAGAGTCTACAGCAAATTTATATACATTAGACAAAAATGATATATGGCCTGCAGTCTGTGCCCACGGACGGGCCACGTGTCACAATCCCATTGCCCCTCCCCCACCCCCCCCCCCCCCCCCCCCCCCCCCCCAACCCCCCACACACAACCCCACCACTTTGTTTGGGCCATCACCGAAATCTCAGCCAATAGGACGCTGACACGTGGTCACAGTGTGCGGTCAGGGACCGCAGGTAACGTAGCAGCATCGTACATTAAATACGCAAAAGATTGATGCCGAATTAATCACCGATCAAATCTATAACGAACAAATAATAACCTTAACCCTATAATTGCAATCATCAGCAACAGTTTAGCGAATCAAAGTCGAGTAATTTCTTCACCCACATTGGCGGCGGTGCGGTTCGCCGGGGCCCGGGCGGCCTGCTGGTTGGTGATGTTCCCGAGAGCGGCCCTCTTCTTGGCAGCCTCCGGCGCCGGCATCTTCCCCTTCCCCGTCCCCGGCAGCAAGTTCCCCGCCGCCGCCGGCCGCTTCGCCAGCGCCGACGCAGAGCCGATCGACGACCGACGAGACGACATCTCCACCGAAACCCTAAGGTGAGGACCAAGAAACCTTAATCCTGGATTTGGAATTCTTGGTTCTTGGACAGCGATGCGGATTAATAGGAAAGGAGGAGGTTTTATTGAGGGAGGGAAAGGAGCGAATTTGAAACTACGGGACGATCTGGGCCGTCCGTTGCGGTCGGGAGCGCAGCTTTGCAGGGTTCGGTGACCGCAGGTGAGGATAATACTAGGGGAGAGTGAGCGGAAGAGCTGGGGCATTTAAGTTTTTAAATTTTGAACTTGAACTGGGCTCGGAAAGTTATAGCTTTGTTGGCAATGGAGAAAGTGAAGATTTGGGAAGTGTTAGAAAATAGAATAATTCCTAAGTAACCGACAGGAGGACCACACACGCACACCATGAAGCCACGTGGCTGGCGGTCTTCCGTTGGTTCGAATTGGAACCCACAAAATTTGAACCATTTCGATAACGTTGTGGTTCGGGCCCGGACCAATGGGCACCACATGTCCTTGATTTCGCGTGCAATCCCTCCGACGATATATTTGGCGTGACCGTAGAAAATAATAGTATTTACTTTATCGATTCTGGCATACTCAAATGTACGTATGGAAAAAAAAAATCAATTCCTCCATTATTATTATAAAAAAATTATATTACATTAAAATAATTAAATATATTTCAATTAGTATTTGTTACAAATATGTTTTAAAACTTTGGAGGTATGTGATTTAAATATAATTTAAATAGTAAATATATTTTAATTATGATTTTTTTAATAAACATGTTTGTAAACTTTGGATATATGTTCAGCTAATTAGAAAGATTTTAGAAAGAAAAAAATTGTTAGGTGAGGATATGTCCTGCTATATAGGCAATCGTATCATTTACTATCGCCATTTCAAGCTGTTGGAACCGAGGTGTGAATGGAATCGAAGTTGGCCCATGAGGTGCAAAATTGGATTGGACTTATATGTCTTAAAATAGATTTTTTTTTTTCCATGTAATACTTGAACCAATTTCAATTATCTACACATTATGATCTCACATTCTATCTGATATGGGACTAAATTATCAAACTCCATTGTCACTTTCTTTTGAGGGCTCAACCAAAAACGAGATATAATCCAACACAAGCACTATCAAGCCTACGCCATTGAACACTACAAATAAAGTATTAAAAGGAAAATAAGATTATATTTCACATCAATACAAGAGCAGAATCAATAATTCGAGCACAGTAAATCGAGCTCTGGTGGGTTAGAGAAGGCTCGAATAGGCTAGGTGTGGGTTGACTTGTATGGAAAAAAGAAAAAGAATATGGTTCTGCCTTTGCATCAATAGTTAGGATTCGTATCTTTCACGTGAGTTGAGAAAAGATATATCGCGAGGCAACGTTGTCTGCTAGGGGAATGTTTGGATTGCGATAAATTTTCGAAAGTGTGAAAGTGACACTTACAGCATATATATGACTTTCCAAAATATGTTTAGATACAATCTTTTTGTCCTCTCGCAAGTGAAGACTTTCAATATACTTTGTTTGGATGACAATTGAAAGTGTATATGAGAATTAAATATTTGCACTTTCATTGTTTGGATGTCAACCTGCAAATGATATATATACTCACCAAATGAAAAATTGGTATGCTTAACAATAAAAATTGGCTTAATTGTAACTTGATACCCTCAACTATTTTAGTTTTTCAACTTGATATCTTAAACTTTTTCTTTGGGTACAATTTGATACCATGAAAAAAAATGGTAAAAATACACATGTTCAAAACTTAAAACTACCACTTCCACCAAAGCCAATCCCCCTCCCGGTTGCACCACCGATCCGTGGTGCCGCCGCCACTGCTGTCGCCGGTTGTGGGTCGGAAAAAAAAAAAAACGATGCTCCCCACCACCACCGGCAACGTCGGTCCCCAAATTTCCTCCAGCTCCGCAGGCGGAGAGTCTGCTTGCAAATAGGAGAATGAACACATAACAGTAGTTTTAGGACTTTCAGTGGGGTTACTTCAATTTTTTTTTAGTTGCGGGTGAGAAGGGAATGAGCCGGAGGACAAGAACTTCTTTGGTGCCTGTGATTAGACACTTGCTAGACACTTGCTTGACACTTGCATAGTGCAACCAAATACATAGACCAACGAAAATGCTAAATCTATAACCAAATGTTTACAACTTTTTTATAACCTCCCTCTCCCACCCTCTTATACATGGGTTCCACTGTGTTCCACCTCACCTCTCACCCCTCCTGCTACATGGGCTCCACCCGACCTCATCACTTTCCCCCTCCTCTAATCGAAGTTCGACACGTGACAGTTGTAAGAAAATTGTAAGCATTTGGTTGTATGCATACAATGTTCCATAAACTAACGACTTTCAATGCCAGTTGCAGCATAAAGTGGGAGGCAGCTCCCTCCACTTTTACCACACCTAACTGGGATACAAACAATCCCCAGAAGAAGCTCTCTCTCTCTCTCTCTCTCTCTCTCTCTCTCTCTCTCGGGCAACAGAGAGAACAAAAAAATTGTCCCATCAAACAAGCGTTCATACTTTGGTGATCCTTCTTTCGCTACGACAAACTACAAGTGCTCCACCAACCATGCACCATGTTCTGCGAGTTCATCTTTTCCCGAGCATCTAAGCGGCTGTCAGGATGCATGTAACTTTTAGAAAGTATAAAAGTAACTTTCAACATGTTGTAATACAGTTCATTTACAGCATGTATAACTTTTCAAAATATGTTTGCATATATAACTTTTTGTCCTCGCCGCGAGTGAGGAGGATGACTTTTAATGTTTGGATGCCAAGCCACATATGTAACTAATACTGACATACCAAAGATCACCAAGCTATCAAACCACATGTCACCAACCACATATGATACACTTCCTTCTTATCACGAGTTGATCCGAAATTACTTTGGAGCTCTTCTTCTTCTGCTGCTTCTTCTTCTTCCTTTTTTTTTTTCTTTCTTCGTTTGGTTCTTTCTTTTTTTCTTTCAATGGCACGAACTCCCAAGCAACAGATGGAGGGAGCGGTAGTGGAGGACATGCTTGTCGATCCAGGTCTTGGATGTGCGGTAGTGGGTTTTGATTCCACTTGTAGCACACTTCGTCCCCTTTCTGACTGCAAGTGAGAAGTGAAGAAAATGAGGGGGGACAAACTTTGATTTGTGTCAGAAATACATCAATTACCAAATAGTTTCAAGCTCTATCGAAATGGTGAACTCTGTTTTGTTACTTCCAGTTGAAACGAAAAATTGTCACTTGTAGTGCAGTTCTCGCTATCCAAACAATCCCTAAGAGGTGGTTAAAACAGAATAAAGCAAGCAATACCTTTCTAGACATTTGATGGAAATATTTCTAAAATTGCAAATCGAAAAAAAATGCAAAACTATAAATAAAGAAGAGAGTAGAGGATTTGAGGTAAGTTACTAATATGATCTTTAGAACAAAAAAAAAATTTCTCCCACGAATAGTGCAGCAGGAAAGATGACAATCTACTCCCAAGATATAACGAATCCAGTATTGATACACATCTTCATGCACCGATGGCGAATCAAAGATAGATCAACAAGCCTTTGCCCGATGAAGAAGATAGATGAAGTGGAATTTGTAGAGTTTTTGGTTCTTGAGGGTTTTCGAGTTCTATCTTCTCTTTGTGATTTTTTTTTTTTTTTGAGTGAGAAGATGAAAAAACATAAACATGTTTGTAATTGTGATCCTCTGGAACGTTTTCAAGATAACCGTATCGCTAGTTCTTTAATAGAATTACGTGAGATTTGTGGCAGTGGAAGACTAGCAACCTTAAATCAAACAAATAAATAAAAAGTGAAAAAGAAATAGAAATTTATTGTAACTTGAGTAAAGTGTCGAGTGCTTGTCTAATAAACGTGTCAAAATGCACATTAAATCGTGCACTCGCTCGTGGGGCTTGGGCCCATTACCCACAAAACTAAATTACCAACTAAAGTGAGGTTAGCACTTTAAGCAAATGTGAATGCTTTCTTCTATCTGATATGGGACTAAAAATTCCATATTGGATCACATGAGCAACAAGTTATTTCTCCCAAATAAGCAACAATCGTAGCTCCTCTTCCCCGCTCCCCCAAACATAGATTCAAAAAATTGAGGAACAAAACATTTAAAAGAATATAAAAGAATAAAGTTGAAGGAAGGGGAAAAAAACATATATTGGCAATTACATTGTGTACTAGAAGAAGGTATTTTACGGGCTTGAACCTCCCCTTAGGGTCTGCTTGGCAATTGTAGGGGTAGCGGTTATGACGTATTTTTAGAGTACCGGTTATGAGGGGTCCGGTTTTGAATGGTTTTTAAGTAGCGGCTTTTAAACCAATCCAATCCATGCTTGGTAATTCACTAACGAGCGGTTCTGAAATTTTTTTACACGAATAAATTAAATAGGGAAGGGTATCAGTAGTTATAATTATATATATATTTGTGAGGATATAAATGAAATAAAAAAATAGAGCCGCTCAAAACCCACCGATTTGGGGTGTTTATAAAGCCACCAAAAAATACATTACACCGGTTTTGGGAGGTTTTTGAGCCGACCAAAACCAGTGCCTCAAAAAAATTAACAAGCAGAGGTTTTCATAAACGGTCGGTTCAAAAACACCCCAAAACCGGTGAAAACACCGTTACCAAACAGACCCTTAGTGTTGTTATATACTTCATCTATACAGACCCAAAGTGACATAAATCTTGAACTTAGAACCACACACCGTGAGCATTTTGATTGCATTAAAATGTTTGCACCTTTTGGCCATGTGCCCATCTCGATTTCTTGGGAGCTCGAGAGACCAGACCGAGTGCCTATAGAAATCGATCCTACTTTTACTCTCAAATAGGTGAGTCCTTGAGGGTATTCTACAACATATATGTACCCTTCTTTGCAAACCACATATCACTAAGATTTACAACCATCCTCTTATCCATTGTAGAACAACACTATATAGGAAAGAAATTGATAGTCACAACAACAAACAAATATATATTATTTTCAGTCACTCATCAATTTTCTTGTTATCCATTAATTGAACATTTTATTGGTGCTTCCAATTGAAAGTTGGGTTACCTTAATTAATTTGACGTGACACAAGCTATGGACTTCAATCCCATTTCTCTAACACTATTTTTCTTAAGAAACCTTTAGTTAGAGGATCCGCCAGATTACTTTTGATCTGAGAAAGTCAATTATAATTATCCTACTGGACAATAATTGATTCACCTTATTGTATCTCATACCTAAATGTCTGGATTTTCCAATATAATTGATCTTTGTGCCTTTGTTATTGTAGCTTGGTTGTCGCAGTGTACATACATGAATAGAAGGACCGATTTGCACCACATATGAATACAGGCTACCAAATTCCTAAGCAAGTTGCCTCTGTAGTGAACCTAGAAATACATGTCTGGCTGATATAGTTCCAATTGACAGTAGCCCCTCCTCTATGGTCTTCCTAGGCCATATAGGACACTTTGAGCTCGCTGTTGGAGCTCCCTGACCCTCACAATGACCACGATCCTCCTCTTGGCTTCGGCGTTCATCTCCTTCCTCTGGCTGAAGGTCGACATGATTCTCCTCCATCTAGGCCAAGACAGAACCAATACCGAATTGGCGAAGATATACCTCCTCTACTCGATCCCCGACTTAGTAGCACAGTTCGTCCTGCGCATCGCTCGACCGATTGCATTTTGCTCCGCGGTCGTGCCTCTGCTCCACATTCCCCTTAACTACTACTTGGTGGTCGTGCTCGAGTCGAGACGGGCACCAGAGGCGCGGCTACGTCGGTGGTATTAACCAACTTCAACCTCGTACTACCTTAGAAGCAAGAAGCTCCTAGGAGGCCAACGAATTTCAGTAGGAGCCTCGATTCGGCAGTTATTACTTGGGAATTTATTTTTGGGTAAAGTGCATTTAAACCCTCCTTAGAGTTGCCTCGTTCGCAAAATAAGACCTTTTAGAAAACTTATACAGTTTGCACCTCCCGCAAACCATGTTTTGCTCATAATACCCCTTTCCGTCAAAATGACGTTACATGTAGCCGTTAGCACCAAAATTTAGGAGAGATGAATTTTTTTACTCCCCAAAATACCCCTCTATTGGATCGTTAGGGACAGCAGCCTATTCCATTCTCTATATAATAGGATTGTTTGAAGGAAGATTGTTTGAAACATAACATTAAACACAAACATTTCAATTTTCTACATAATTGACCGGTTGACTGGTAGGGAAAATAACAACGTTTTATTTTTTTTTATATTCCTTTTTATTTTACTTATTTGCTATCATTTAATATTTTGAAGTTTTTTCTTACCTACAGATCTCAAATCCAACTGTAAATTATGGCCAGTAGCTCGCAATCTTCATTCTCAAGACGTCCAAACAGAAATTATGGAAGAACAATTTGTTGCTATTGTGGATTAATTAGTCCACTGAAGACTTCATGGACACCAACCAATCCTGGAAGAAGATTTTAGGGGTGTGCAAATTTTTCAACAAATTCTTGTGATTTTCTACTATGGGAGGATGAGAAACTTTCAGAACACTATCAAATTCTAATGTGGAATTTAATGAAAGAAGTAAAGGAGCATCGAGGCCAAGGTTTACAACCTATTCCAAGAGAATCGACAGAGGCGGTGGCAGCAACTGAACCCAGACCATGCTTCAACATACATGTTTTGCAATTTATTTTAGAATTTTTTGACATGTTTAGTACTATTTAAGTTATTCGTTTAAGAATTACGAATGTGATGAATTGTGGCAGCAACTGAACCCAGACCATGCTCTCATTTAATGTTTGAAGCTTTTTTTACTTATTCCTTTTTTTTTCTCAAGACGTCCAAATAGAAATTATGGAAGAATAATTTATTGCTATTGTGGATTAATTAGCCCATTGAAAATAATTTTAATATTAGTTACAGTAATATTACGTCCAAATAGAAATTATGGAAGAACAATTTATTGCTATTGTGGATTAATTAGTCCATTGAAAATAAATTTAATATTAGTTACAGTAATGTTACGTCCAAATAAAAATTATGGAAGAACAATTTATTTTTGGATTTTTGATACGTTTATTAATATTTAAGTTATTTGTTTAAGTAATACATGTGATGAAAATAAATTTGTACCAAGATTTGCAATTTCAGTTAGAATTAATAAATAAATAATTACGATAATAGTCATGACTAATAAATTATTAAGTAAGACTATAATGATGATAATAATGATGATTACTAAATTATTAATTAAAATTATTATAATATATAAATTATTAACTATAATTATAATATGATTAAATTATTATTAATTAATATTATAATAAAATTGTAATTAATAAATTATTAAGTACGATTATAATTATTAATTAAGATTGTAATTATTATAAAATATTAAATAATATAATATTAGTTACAGTTATCTAGCTCCAAATACGGTTTACAAAACATGTCCTAAGTTAAATGGCTGGATAGTTCAGGACTAACCGGACATTTGTTAAAAGATTTTTTTTCCAGAAAAAAATTAAGATGAAAACCTATTATTTAGATTATAAACATTTATTTTCGAAAATGACGTCAAGCATGAGAATTGATTTTAATATTTTGTTTTTTGTTTCCATTTTTTTAGTTCTTATTTCATATTTTTTTTCCATCTTTTTAATAATCTTTTCTAGAATTAATAAATAAATAATTACGATAATAGTCATGACTAATAAATAATTACGATACAAGTTCAGGACTAACCGGACATTTGTTAAAAGATTTTTTTTTTCCAGAAAAAATTTAAGATGAAAACCTACTATTTAGATTATAAACATTTATTTTCGAAAATGACGTCAAGCATGAGAATTGAAATAATTTTACTAGCAAAGACCATTTTCCACTTTTTTGACGGAACTAACCGTTTTTAACAAGTTAATATTAATTAAAATAATTTTAATAAATAATTTTACTAGCAAAGACCATTTTTCCTTTGTTAATATTTATCCACTTTTTAACAAGTATTTGTGCGTAACCGTTTTTAACAAAATAATTTTAGAACTAACCGTTTTTAACAAGTTAATATTAGATAGCCCAGGGGTAAAATGGTCAAAACAACCCTATTTTAACACCCGTTAACAGAAAAGTTAGCGGAGGGGGTGATTTGAGCATTTTCGTATCTTGTTGGGTTTTTTCCGGATCAGCGAGTCTTTATTTGCATTTTCGTGCATCTAAGGAGGGTTTAAATGCACTTTACCCTTTATTTTTCGACAACTGGAGCTTATTTCTCCAGGGACGGGAACGTGTTTTCCTACGACGTGAGTGCGTTTTCCATAACTTGACCATAATTTTAAAAAATGACAAATTTTGGAAAGAAAGTTGGAGAATTTTTAATACACATGCATCAAAATAACAAGAAACTAAGGATATTACTTCTCTTGATATCATAAAAATTACCATGTGAATAATCTCTCTGTAACTTTGAACTGAATTATATATAACTTTGAACTGAATTATATATATATATATATATATATATATATATATATATATATATATATATATATATATATATATATTTTGAAGCAATGGATACTTGTGGCGAACTCGCCTCCACTGGGGCTCGAATTTCCGACCACTTGGCCGCATGCATCTCTCTTAACCACTAGGCTAGAGGTCATTTGCGAATATATATATATATATATATATATATATATATATATTATATATATATATATATATATATATATATATATATATATATAGATATATATTGCACGCTTCCATCAGCTATCAATTTTAGATTCTTTTAAGTAGTCGTACTCCTCCACTCTTGCTCCCTTCCCCCGCTTCAAAGCATACATTACTAAGAGCATCATTAGTAAGGCCCATCCCATTTTCTAGATTCTAGATTTAGAATGTAGGAGTTCATTTTGTAGAATAATAAGTCTCATCCCTAGTCCCAATTTCTACAATTTCGGTCCCAACCCATCCATGGGTGCTAAAGGTTGGGCCTCCCAATTTCTAGATTCTAGATTGTAGAAACTCGTTCTGTAGAATAGTAAGTTCCAATTTGGAGCACAACTTTCTAGATTCTAAACTTTATATTATTTTTTTTCCTACATTAATTTTTAACCACACAATTTTTGGGACCGAAGCTCATTTTATCATTTCCTACTATTCTCATACAAACCCAACCCATTCTACATTTACCTTTTTTTTAAAAATTTTGGGCTCCAAATTGCATTGGAGAGTCCCAACTATTAATGATGCTCTAACAAGCTACATTTACCTCACCGGAGTCTGCCGGAAGATGTGGACGGACATATCGCTAGACTTAGAGAATGGGGGTCCATCGTGTCTCCGGCCATCTGGATTTAGATGTCTCGAGTGGTGGTGGTACGAGCTCGTGATCATCCTCTGCCGCATACTCGAGAATCCGGAGCAGACCGTATCGGCCATCGGGATCATGATGCAGATGATTCCCTTTGTCGACCTGCGTGGCGCACGGGTTCGACGCGGGGATGCCCGGGAGGGCGAGGAGGGCTGCAGCGGTATAGGGACGGCGTGCGGGACCATGGTAGGGATCCCTCTTCTTAAGACGATCTCTTGGATCTAATCTACGTGACATGCAAGCGCATGTTACCTCCCAAGATCAACCTACAACAAACATCAAGAGACAATCGAAATAAACTCTAGTTCGGACAACCCAACTTGGGAACCGGTCCTGCTGTCCATACATCCCTGCCCATGAGATTCTCATTGGTCCTACAGTTAAACCAAAGATTTTCAACAAGTCTGACTGATTGTCATATAGGGCTTAGAATTTAGCCAGCTTAGAGTGCTTCATTTGAATGTTTCTAGTTCCTCTGTAATGTAAGTGCATGTCACTATTTTAGCAACTTTTTGTTGAATCGAATCAATTTTGTGGGCTGATCATATATCCGTACACGGCTGTTCTTGCTTGCGTGACACCTGACAATGAATCTAAGATGTTTATGGTTGTCTGACACTGATCTACGGAGTTGCACAAACACGCAATCTAAAATGTGAGTTTATGGTTTTGGCACTAACAACCCTAACAACAATTGCTTAAAGCCTTAATCCGTAAGAACCAAATTATCGAACAAGGACAATGGTCTACACCAATAGAATGGACAAATTATATCAACTACTCATATGTTTTTACACTTATTACAGAAACTATTCCTACTTTGAAATTAATTACACGGATATCCTTATAGTTTATATTTTGTACATAAACTTATAACACAGACCGTCCCTATATTTTATAAATTTTATAAAAGAGAGGATGGTCAGTGTAGTTATTTTCATAATAGAAATATTTTCTGTAATATTCATGAAATATAAGAGGGATCAATGTATTTATTGTATTTCCCAATAGAACATAACAAGCGAACAACGAGGGCAAAAAATTGGCTCAACCAAGTAGCAAGTGAAATAGTAAGTGACATTGAAGTGACGAAGGCTGTCTCTACCGATTCTTGATCCTACCTAGGGGTGAGCATATAACGGTTGAAAACCGAAAACCGAGCCGAACCGAACGGAACCGAAATATGACAAACGGTTCGGCTTTTCGGTTTGAAAATTTTAAATTTTAAAATAACGGTTCGATTTTCGGTTCTTGATCCGGATAACCGAACCGAAAACCGATTTAGATTTAATAATTTATCAAACTATCATCAATCTGCATATACTAATATTTTGTAACCCTTAGCCGAGAACACTCTCCTCTTATTCTCTGTCGGTACTTTTTTGAGCACTCTCTCTCTACCCTCAATCTATATATATACTGATATTTTTCACACTATGTAATATATAATTCATTAATACAATAATACCATATTTTTAAATAAATTGTTATTTAAATAGGCATATTTTGCTAAAAAATTGAAGGTCCGGCACATTGGCCCATGAAACCGAACCGACCGAAAATCGAACCGAATTAATTCGGTTCGGTTTTGTTCGATTTTTATAAAAACGGTTCGGTTTTCGGTTTTGAGAAGTACGGTTTACGGTTATTTCGGTTTTCATATATACGGTTTGGTTTGAAACGAACCGAACTATTGCTCACCCCTAATCCTACCAATCTTCGAGGATAGAGCAGCTTTCTACTGCTCCACTCTAACTTCCAAGTTATTTTTAAAGTACTAGTTAAGAGTGATTTGATTTTGGATAGTTTTAAGTAGCGAATTTTAAACAAGTGCATATATAAAATAAATTAGCGAACCGTTCTAACAAAAACTTAATTGAATAAAATTACATATACGTCCATATATAAAATAAAAAAATTCTACCAAAATAAGATTATATCACTATCTATTATTAGGTCACACCAAGAAATATTGTCACTCAATTTATATTATATAATTTGGAATTCATGAACGTCGGTTGGAGAAAAGGAGTATCGCATATGAGTAAAAGGAAAGACGTGAAAGATGAAATAGAATATTTAGACAATTTTAGGTAACAATTGTAACTATATTTTTTATGAGAGTATAAATGAAAATAATAATAATAATTTTCAAAATCCACATATTTTGGGTGATTATAAACATATCCAAAACTATATACTCTATACTGATTTTAGAAGATTTTGAGCCAATCATAATGTCTCTCTTCTTTTTCTTTTTTTCTTTTAGAGCCAACCATAATCCATACCTCAAAAAAATTACCAAACATAATTTTTTAACTTCATAAACTGCCAACTCAAAAATCTTCTAAAACCGTTAAAAACAACTAGTATGTCACCTGTGCGATGCACGGTTTGTATATTTAATACTGTTTTATTTTAAAAATAAATAAGTGAATGTTCTTGATATTTATATAACATTTGAAATTAAAACAAAAGTTAGAATAAACTCAATTTTGAATTACATAAAAGATAACATTATATTAATATGATTATGAACGAATTAAATTTTAACAACGTAATTATCATTAGTACTATTTGTGTAATTCACAAAATATCTTAGACCAAAATATATTAATATGATTATGAATGAATTATAACAATATATACCACAACGTAAATAAAATTATACGATAAAGTATATTTTGATGACATAAAAGATAACATTTGTCTTTATAAATACTTCCTTAAAAGAAGATGGTAGAATGACTCTTTTTTTCTTGAGTAGTCGGATTTGTTTCACCTCGTAATAATGCATCTGTAAGACCTTTATACATCTCACACCGTAATTGTTTCTGATGCGTCCGAATAAATTTTAATCTTGCAGATTCAACCATTGTATAAGCATCAACCAAAAATTGTTGCATAAGTCTTTTAGTAGCAAATATGATAGAAGGCTCATTATCCCTTTCATGCAGTCTATAAGCGAATCATTCTCTAATACTTACTCTCCTTCTTCCACCATTACTTCTATTTGTTGATTCAAATAATGGAATGTCTTCTCTATAACCATCTTCACCGTAGGAAAAGATCAAGGGGTATTGTAATGCTAAATAAGAAGCATGTAACTCATTTATTCGTTGTAGGTTTCCAGCTTGTGTTTCAACCATAATATCTCTATCACCTAAGCATTCATCAAGATCTCCAACTATCAAAGCAGCAACCTTAGAAACTGTAGGTAAATTATACTGTCGTCCATCTCCATGTCTCCTTCCTAACAATTTCAATCGAACGCTTGAATTACCTCCTTCACACATTTTTTCGCGAGCCATTCTAAAAGACTTTACTAATACATTATTTTGATCCAACATATCCTTCAAATCACGTACAATTTCTGCATGCAAATTATTAATATTACCGTTCTTCCTGAAAATAATATTAAAACAAATAAGATAACTGAATATATTAATAATCAATGATCAATATACAATTGAACATATCTGGGGGGAAAATTCGATAAATACCTAACAGCTTTCATTCTGTTTTGAATTTTATTTTCTGTATCATAGATATATAGCTGTGCAAATTTTGGCCTTGAACCTTCAACGGGTAATAAACTTCCTAATAGATGGTACTTTTGTCCATGCATTCTAAAAATTGGTGGAGAATTTCCTTGATTTGGTTCCGGATCAACCTTGCCTCCTATAACACCCAGTTTTCTGAAATTGGGGTATTTTTAAAAATTTATTATTTTTATTATTTATTAATGGTGTTTTAGTCGTGATATAATTTTTGGTGATTATTAGTGTAATTAAAACTATTTTCTAAGTCATGACTTATGACTTTGTGATTTTACTAATATAGCCCTAGTGTAAACCCTAGTTATTCCTTAACCTAGAAGTTGTCATGACCATGTGAGCCTAGCCATAGGCTTAGAACATCAAATTAGTGATTTTAGCCAAAAGGGTATTTTGGTAATTTACTAGATTTTATTTGAGATTATGTGACTTTTAATATTATTTAATTATTGTTAAGTACCATGATTAGTCCCTAACCTAGTTTACCCTAATCTAGAGGTTAGCTACTAACCTAGAAGCTTGAGGATAGATAATTAGTCATGGGTTAAAGTGGTGTAAATATCTAGATATTTACATAATAGATATTTTGCTTAAAACCCTCAAAATATCCTTGCTTGGCACCAAAAGTCTTTGCCTTCACCTTGAAGAAAGGCCAAGGACACCCCCCCTTGCCATGGCCGGCCATAGGACACCCCTACACTACCCCTCCTTCCTATATAACCCCATCATATTCATTCATGATCATTTTGCATGAATTAAAACCTAGAAAATTTCCCTTTCCTTCAAACCTCCATAACTTGATCATTTTTTATCTAAATTCACTCTAGTCTTTTGCATTGGGACCCTACAACATCAAGGGTGCTAAGGGAGGCTAGCAATCCAGATTTCACAAGCTTTGGGCATCACCAAGTGGAAGGACAAACACCCCCTCTTTATTGAGTTTCCTTGGAATTTGCATCAATAGGTGAATACCCATAAACCTAGCTAATATTCTATTTTTTCTTCATAAATGCATGCATATAGGTCTACCCTATCTTTGGGTCAAGTTTGGTGAAATTTAGGATTGGTTTGGTGTCCGTATCGGACACGTATCCTAGGAAGAAAAACCATGTTTGTTGAAATGCCCCAAAGGTTTTGATTTTGTTAAAATGTAGAACTAATTACATATTCATGTAGCCCTAGACTTGTTGTTTACAACTACACTTGACTGAGCACAACACTGTGTCATTTTGTGTCAAAAAATTGACACGAACACGCTGCACACACTGCACTGCACAGTGTGGCAGTGCCCTGCTACCCCACTGTTCGTGCACACTGCACAGGGCACTTCGACACGCCAAAATTGGCATGGATACGGGGGCAATGTCTGCGAACATGTCCCCAAAGTTTCACAGTGTCTCGTTTTGTATCGGACACACAATCACCCACGCACTGGACACCTACACGCACGTTCAGTCGAATTTTTGACTAGGACACGAGCCTTGTGTCCCACGCACACGAGTCGTGGACACGTATCAGGCTGACACATGTGTAGCCCATCATTGGGTGAACACCAGGACACAAGCACGTGGTGTGTCGTGAGCACGAGACACTCGACCGCGTGTACGACGCGTTCTGAAACGCACTATTTCGACCTCTGATACGCGCACGTAGCTCGGACACGACACGTTTTGGACACATTTCAGGGTGTCTAAAAGCTAGCCCTAGACCTAGGCGACCTGTGTACGTGTGTGTGTGTCAGTGTTTACCCGATTGGGTTTTTGTGAGAGTTGACACATCAATCGTGTCGTGGTGTCGTGTCAGGCACCTAGGACACTAGAGGACACTAGGGGCTAGTGTTACCAACCTTGGGTTTCGAGCCTTAGCTCGGTTTGGGTCGTGTATTTGGGTTTACCCATTTTCTTGTGCACAGTGCCATTTTTCCAGAAATTGGGATGTTTTTCCAGTTTTCAAAATCGAATTTCAAAACGATTTTTGTTATGTTTTATAAATATAAGGAAAAATTTGAGTGGCACCCCACTTTTTTAACGCTTATTTAAGGTGCACCCCACAACATTACAATATTGTATAACACCCCCCACTTTTAACGAAAAACGTCTATTACTAATGGTCAACTCCTTTGACCCTTTATTTTGGACGAAAATACCCTCTCGTTATGCCCCTACCCAACCCTTGCGACCCCCCTCTCCTATTGCTACCGTCGGCAGCCCTCCTCCCCGCCGGCAGCCAGCCTCCCCCCCTCCCGCTCCGCCCCCTAGCCCCTACTGCTGCGCGCTGCTGCTGCTGCCGTCGCTGTCGCGCGATGCTGCCGCCGCCGCGCGCTACTGCTAGGGGACGGAGCGGGAGGGGGGGGAGGGGGGGGCGGAGCGGGAAGGGGGGGGAGGGGGGGCGGAGCGGGAGGGGGGGTGATGATGGTTGATGTGGTGGTGATGATGATGATGGTGATGATGTTCGTGATGGTGGTGGTGGTGATGGCGGAGGGGTCCGGCGAGGTCGGGGAGGGAGGGGACGGAGCGGGAGGGGGGAGGGGGGCGGAGCGGGGGGGGGGTGATGATGGTTGATGGTGGTGGTGATGATGTTGATGGTGATGATGTTGGTGATGGTGGTGGTGGTGATGGCCGGAGGGTCCGACGAGGTCGGGGAGGGGGGCCGAGCACGGCGGGGGGCGAGGGACGGGCGGCGGGGGGGGGGGACGGGCAGCCACGTGTGACGGAAAGGGAGGACACACAAAAGTGGACAAGGTATTTTCGTCCAAAAAAAATCTGACCGTTCGTTTAGACAGAATTCGTTAAAAGTGGGGGGTGTTATACAAATTGTAATGTTGTGGGGTGCACCTTAAAGAAGCGTAAAAAAAGTGGTGTGCCACTCAAATTTTTCCTAAATTAATTATATGTTTTCATGTATGTAACGTAGTGTATATATATGTGTGTGTGTAGGAGGAATTTAGGGGTATATACATGTGTACATGTGTATATACATATAGTATATATTATAGGGTGGTGGTGTGTATCTGTGTGGTGGTGTGTGTTGATTTCTGTTTCCAGAAATCTGGAAACACCCCCTGTGTCCAGTCTCTCTCTCTCTCACCCTATTACACTAGTCTATCTCTCACTCTAATTCACTCCTATCATTTCCCTCTCTCTATATATGTTATTATATAAAGTTTTGTATATATATATATATATATATATATATATATATACACTATATATGATATTAATAGTCTATAGGCCTATGGAGAATGTTGTATATATATATATATGAAAGTTATATATTGTGTGGGTATATATATATATATATATATATATATATTATAATATATATATATATATATATATATATATATATATATATATATTGTATAGAGATAGATACCTATAAGTTATTAGCTATGGCCATTGGGGCTAACCCTAATTGACCTAATGACCCTTGTTGACTAGTGTTGACCAAAGTCAACCTTAGGTCAAACTTGACCTATTTTAACCTAGAATTGACTAGGATTAACCTAAAATGACTAGTTTAACTAGTTGACTAAACCCTAACTAGTTTGACCATGGTTGACCTAACTTTGACTAGTTTGACCAAGAGTTGACCAAGAGTTGACTTTTGACCAGATTGACCTAGAATTATGTAGTATGCATTGTATACTTTATTTTTACCATTATGGATACATTGTGACTTGTATTGCTCTGATTAGGAGCCATACATCTCTCCTCAGGCAGTATATCCTCTTCAGACATTCAGTTATCAGGCGAGTACATTCTCTGACCGTTTCATACTTGCCAGGATTTATATTCTTGCTCTAGATTACTTTACTTGATACTAACACGATTGTTATCACGGATTGGTACTATAGATCTTTTCATGAGATGTTATCCCCCTCGGGAGCATCAGATACAGCATGTTTGTACGTTTCACGAATCATCATGTATCTCTATGCTTCCATAGATTCACGAATCGCTTGTGACTCATGTACTCTCATGTTCACAAAGCCTCTCATGAATCACCCATTTATGGGCTTATCACGAATCTTAACATAACTTGAACGGATCCTTGTGTATTGATTGGGGATAGGGGAGTGGAAATAGTCATGTGGATATTACCCCAGTAGCTGTAGTCATGAATCACTCTTAGCTGTAGTCATGAATCTCCTATGCCATTCACATGTCTATATTTTACTCTGACTCACTAGTCACTGCTAGTTCTCTATATAGTAGATATTTCATTACAGTTATCTCTTTTACTACATGTATCTTCCTTCAGCGTTTCCTGTATTTTACTCTATTGCATGCTTTATATTTTCTATCATACTATGAACTGCGTGAGATGTATTGTGCTCGTTCCTGTCCTGACTGGACCTGTTGAAAATATTACAGAGGATGAGGATGAGGTCCTGGTGTCTACCTATTATGGAGTAGGACTAGATGATACTTATGTTGTGGACCCTCAGCAGGATCCACCTGCAGCTGAGGATGTTGCCCCCAGTAGTCTAGGCTAGTTTAGCTAGTCAGTCTTTTGATATTATCATTTTGTCTCACATTCTGAGTTGTATTTTGAGATGTTGAGAGTATAGACTCTTAGACTTATATTGTATTTTGGGTTGACTCTGGATGTTATGTTTCCTAGACACTTGGACTTATTTCATCTATGCTACTGTTCTCTTTGAGTTACTGTCTATCTATCTATTTCATTTTCTATCCTAGATGTGATTGAGATTATTTTCTGTTATGTCACCTACATTCGGAGAGTAATAATGTACAGGTACCTTTATATTGTTAGATGATTGACCTAGGACAGCGTTCTACCGTCGACACTGCGGCGTAGGCTGGACGTACCCACTTCTCGTGCCTTACTCTAGGGTGCGGGGTCGTGACACGTTTTAGTGGTGGCCCATGCAGGTCGAGTTTATGTAGTAGTATTCGAAACTAGAGTGCCACTACAGCCTGTGATAGGATTTGAGGAATAGGCTTAGAGAGAGTTGGATACTCAATCACAATTAGGAAATTTCCATGGATTTGAACCTACTGACTTTTGTTCAAATTTTTATAATCTATTTCATAGTATCTTGATACTATCATCCTTGTACCGTTATTGGACTTCCTTGTGATCTGTCTTCAGGATGGTGGAGACACGATCACAGCGTCTCGGTCCAGATGACACCACTGAGAGGTCTGCCACTCTCGTCCAGCTCACCAGGACCCGGGGACCAAGCTCCCCTTACTCCAGCTCAGTGAGAGCTTCTGCCAATTTGGGGGTGCACTCTACTTATTCGGGGGACCATCCCAGCTACCCTAGACATGCCTCCCCCGCAGTTTCGTCAGCCACAGTTTCAGCAGCACCAGCAGCAGTTCCAGCCGCCGATGCCATTGGATTAGTGATGCTGACAGTGTTTTCATACTTCCAGCATTTCTTAGAGACGCAGGCCCCAGCAGCAGCGTCAGACAGCAGAGTTTACCAGGGGCAAGATAGGCCCATCAGCTGGCTAGAGCGACGGTGGAGAGTTGGCTGTCCAGCCACATTTAGGATTGGGACAGCCGCGACAGCCAGAGGATTTCGGGCATTCAGGAGTTCAAGAATGAACCCCAGGGACTTCTTGGGGACAGAGGGGATTCTTTATGCTGATGACTGGATTGAGCACATGAGGAGATTTTCCGACTGGCGGAGATACCAGCTGGACTACAGATAGAGGCAGCAGCCAGCCAGATGCGGGATCTTGCCCGTACTGGTATCAGACGGACCGAGAGTAGGTCTCCAGGGCAGACATGGGAGCTTTCAAGGAGCTCTCAAGGGGAAGTTTTTCCCGGATCAGGCAGTCGGTGCCTTGGAGACCCAGTTCGAGAACCTGGTTCAGAGAACCAGACTGTAGAGGAGTATTCCGGTGAGTTTTGCCGGTTGAGCAGATTTGTAGAGGGCCTTAGCGAGACAGCGAAGGCGAGGAGGTTCAGGAAGGGCTTGGTCAAGGAGGTCAAGTCCTTGACCAAGAGTGACAGGAATGCCACTTTTGAGGAGATTCGCAGGAGCGATGGCAGCTGAGGATGATCTTGAGCTGAAGCTCAAGAGGGGCCGCGATACACAGGGAGCCGGCACAGTGGAGGTCAGGCCAAGAGGCCTCACTATCACTCATCAGAGGCGCCACAGCAGTATCAGCAGCCGAGGCAGCAGTAACAGGCCCGAGACAACAGACTACAGTTGTCCCTACTGTAAGAAGCCGGGACATGGATGGGAAGAGTGCAGGAAGAGGTTGGGCTGGTGCCTACTATGTGGGGCAGCGAACCACCAGCTAGGGAGTGTTCCCAGTACATATGCAGAGTAGCACAGGGAGCAGCACTAGGAGCAGGAGCCAAGGCTCCGGTAGGTCAGCAGAGGGGACCGTTACAGCCACAGCAGCAGAGATTTATGCAGTTTCAGCAACAGGCTGGAAGAGGCCAGCAGGGGCAAGCTTACGCCATGACAGTGAGGATGCCAGGCAGTTGGCGATGTCTTGCAGGTTCTGTTCTTCTAAATTCTATTCCACCTTGTTTTCATTATATCTATCTTGAAATCCAATTCCATCTGCTCCTACCGTTTCTTTATTAGTGATAAGTTTTGACCTGGTACTTCTTTTGATTTTGTCGATTGTTGTTTATTTCTTCATCTTCTTACTTAGGAGTAGGAGTAGGAGTAGCTTTAGCTATAATATAATTCTTGAATCACTTCTTTTGTTAAGAAATTTTTTTTTCCTTAAATGAATTAATTTATGTGTTTAGCCTTTTGACTTAGAATTGATAGAGTATCTCTGACCTAGAATGGTAACCCTTTTAGCCCTGTGATTTATTGTTTTTTATTTTCCCAGTCTATACCCATGACCAGGACTGTCCCACTTAACCTGCCCCTTATATACTATTCATCACATTTTTTGGGTTAATTTAGGCCATGACCTTTCCACTCTAAATTATCACGTAGGCACAGTTACCGTGACTTTTAAATTAGGAGCACAAGACTAGTTGTTTTCTCAAAAACTAACTTCACATACATGACCTAGACATGACACTATACACCCATGACCTTAGTGTCCACTCAGGCAACCATCGCGTGCTTTATTTGCTTAGTACGATTTCCCTGACCCTAGACTCCATCCTGATTTACCCCATGGAGTTACTTTTGATTTCGATTTGATTAAGGACACCTTATGGCCTAAAACTGCCAGCCAATTTTGGACATGACCCAGTATAGGTCTACTACCCATATTTTACTTATGACCTTGTATGTTGCTAGGTAGTAGCTTCGACCCTGATTGTTGGAGTTGACCTAGGAGGAGTACGACCATCTAATTTCGAGGACAAAATTATTTTAAGGAGGTAGACTTGTAACACCCAGTTTTCTGAAATTGGGGTATTTTGAAAATTTGTATTATTTTTTTATTTTTAATGGTATTTTAGTTAGATATATTTTTGGTGATTTGATGTAATTAAACTATTTTCTAAGTCATGACTTATGACTTT